>NDXB01011940.1:0-45798 GCA_002631895.1 Agapornis roseicollis
GGCCTCCAGCCGGACACTGAGCCATTGACCACAACTCTTTGCATGTGGCCATCCAGCCAGTTCCTTATCCACCAAGCAGTCCACCTATCAAATTGATGTTTCTCCAATTTCGAGACAAGGACGTCGTGTGGGACAGTGTCAAATGCTTTAATCCAATCAGTGTGGCCAGGCGCTCCCATTGCCAATCCCTCTTCACCATTCTTCACCTTTGCCTTACAGAACTTTGTATTTATGAAGCAGTTAATCTCCCTTTTCTCCCCATGCCCTCTGTGATTCCAGTCTCTCAAGGTCATTGCGTTTTGGCCTGGCCACAACAGCATTCTTAGTCCATCTGGCTTTGTGTCACCAACAAATTTGATCACTAATTGCATCAAAGAAATACCCAACAAAGAGGATGTGAAGCAGCTGCACATCAGACAGAAAGGCAATAGTTTATAGTTTCCATCATGAAAAGAGCTTCTGTAAATGCAGCTATCCAGAATATTCAAATCCTACTTGAGAACCAGTACAGATTTCACTAGTATAACAGATGCAGCACATCAGCATAAACCATGAAAATTCCCCCCTAAAAAGCATGTGTTGTGAATAAGATCTTTCCCAAAACAATTATATCTAAGTTATGTCACTGAAGAAAAAATATGAGTGTTTCTTTAAATGATAAACTACAATGTAATGTCCCCTATGAAAATAAAAAAACATGCAAAAAGCCAAACAGATATAAATATGCATATATTTATCTAAAGAATCACCTTCTTTAAGCACCCTGTTCTTGAAACATTTCTTCATCCAAAATCACAGGCCAGAGGGAAATACTTCTCCAGTACAACTGGTATGTCCCAAGTCAACAATTGCTTTAAGTTGCTAAACTTCACAGATCTCTTTTCTAACTTTCTGAGAAATTCTCTTTCAGCTCTATTTACAAGTCAACTGACAATGAAATCACATCTATATATTCCACATGAAGAATAAATGAGGAATTTTAGAGGTCCTACTTAGTGTTTACAGAAAGGTCTGAATTCATATAGGATGCTGACTGACACTTACTGCACATGTTATCTTGCTCTTACTAAGCATTCGTTTCAACACATGATTTTAAAAACAAATCCAGAATGACAGTAATCCTTACTACACTAAATTGGCAACAAAATACTGTATAATCAGAATATCTAGATATGAAATGCAATAAAAGCATAGAGACTGATTCAGTTCCTAGTATCAAATTCTCGTTGTCATGCTCCAGCCCTAGTAGATATCCAGAAAGTTTTACTGGTGTAAATAGTAAGTGCATTGACCATGATTTTACCCTTACATCTCACCCTTCCTTCTGAAAAATTCCCAGTATTTTACCAAACACACATTCAATAGGAGAATCATTTTATACATCACTGACACCCACTAATACACTGATAGGGTGCAGGTGATATGGTCCAGCTATGCAACAGACCTAAAAATGAAGACTGCAGCAGGCAAACCTAAAGACTGACAAAACCCTTCATCCACCCTAGGTGCCAGCAGTTAGGATTCAGTTAGTTTCCCTTGTCGTTTTCTTTACTGTTCTTAGATGCTTACATCCTAGAACACACTCCCTTTCTGAAGCAGGAAACTCAAGGATTTGTTAGTAGCAGTAGAAAAGATACTATATCCATAATATGCCCAGTCAAGTTCCTTAAACATTGCAATAGAATGCACGGAAGTCTCCAAACACAAAGAAACACCAAAATGTGTTGGCACTGGAGACAAAGCAGAAGGAAAGAAAAAGGAATGCAAATTATCCATGTGCCCTTCCTTCGTTCCCTCTGTTTTATGGTTTATGTCAAAGCAAGACTTTCTGGGGACAAGGGCTTCCTAAAGTAATGTAGACATTAATTTCTCTAACTTGAAAACACAGAATCTTTTGTTCAATCCGGTCAGAAGTAAATATTCAACATGGCTTTTGTATTCAAATGCCACTGCCCTAAAAATTATAATGTGCTCAATTTATCCACATCAGTTACTAAAACATCACTAAAATAGTGCTCTGCACACTATATACTGCTCTGCTTCAAACAACTCTTAAGAAACAATGCTGATTCTTTTCAATTAAATCCCTTAAATGGCCCAATTGTGTTGTTCTCAACCCCCTTATTAAATATGTAAGACCTTGGCATCATAGGGTGTGCCTACACAGCAGAAATACACCTTGAATAAAATAACTCAGGTTCCACATAGCTGCATTAGCACTTTGTTCTACTCAATCTAGTTTACCCCACTGAAAAGACACCCTTTTTCCCACTACGTGTGTTTCGAATCTGACTTCTGATTACAATTTCAGTTGTAGTTGAATAAATAATAAATAGGATGCTATATGCCACCAATTTCTTTTTCCAACACAATTCTTTATGCAGAATTTTTTTATTTAGACTCTAAATTGTAATTAAATTAGGAGTACACTCAGCAGTTGTAAAATTCACGCTGCTCTGCACTTGTAGAGGTACAAAAGATCCCTTGTTTGCAGTACTATGCTGACTGATTCCTATGGTAGAGCTGTGGATTCCCTGCATGAGTTTTCCTGGATAACACATGGCCTTTAAAATATTGGTGCACTGAGTATTTATAAAGCATATCTTTGCTGCAGATAAACTAGGCAAAGAAAGCTTGTTGAACTTTGTCATTTAACACAAAAAAAAAAAGAAATCAAAGTTTCATAAAACCTATTTTTAAATTATAAAAGCCAGCGTTGTAATGACAAAAATGGCCAGTATGGAAAAGAAATATCATAAATAACACTTATATACTGGAAATATGAGGTTCTTAAAAAGTGTATTTGTGACAAATATACCCAAGTTTGCTTTACTATATCAAAACCAATAGTTGTCTGATAGATGTTTGTGATTTTTGCAATATTGCGGTCAATGGCGTTGCACTACAATACACTGCCAGTAGGCAAACACCTCAGCTGTCTGGCCCTGGGATCTTCTAAGGTCTACACCCAGCACTGTGCACTGCTGTATATATGACCTCTAACTTTCAGTACTTCTATACAGAGAGAGAGAAGGTGGAATAGTCATTATGTTCTCTCCCTTTCCTTGTAATTCACATCTTTTGGCAGCAGTGTACTCAACTGACTAAAGCATCCTGAAGAACTAAAGCCGCCATAGGAAAGCTATCTTATTTTTCCTTGGGTGCATGCCAGTATAAAGGCAGGCAAGAGTGACTGCTAAAGCTGCAGTCTTTTCAGAGTGGTGGCATGAAAAGTGCCAACACTATCAATTAAACAAAGATGGGAATACTGCTCTCCCAGTGCATCAGCTCTGGATATAGCTGCTGTATACTTTACAAATATGAGCAGCTTGCTCTGTTTGGGAGCCTTCTAACTTTCATAAACTAGATGGCTTTACAAACAGGACAAGATGTTGCAGAGGGTCTGGCAATGGAGGGAAATACAGCTGCTATCTGATTGCTGAGCTATAAAGAGTTTTCCACATAAATAATCCTCTCCATCTGCATCATGAAATTTAGGGGCGAAACATAAGGCCACAATTCTGTTCTGCAAAATGCAGGCATCATCTTTATGAATGAATTTCCTGCAAGGTCTCAGTACTATTTGTTCCTCATAGCACAAGGCCTATAGCTTTTATACCATAACTGTCTAAAGTCTGCTTGCTCTCCTGAAGTGAATATCAACTTTAAGAGTCAGACAGTGATCACAGCAGTGCTTAAAATACACAAAAAGATTCACAACAAGCATCACAAGCAGGACATTAAAGTGCTCCACAAAAAAACCCTATTTTGTCACTAAAAGGGTCTTTCAGAACTTCTACCAGTATGAGACAAGACGATCAGGAAAGACCGAACAGTGACACACTTTTTACTATCAGAACTTATCAATGTTATCAATGTAAAAGAGGGAATGGAACATCCTTTGCATAGTAAATAATTAGGTATTTCATTTCAAAAGCTGCCCACACGGAAATTCTCCTCTGCTTGGAAGGAATTTTCCTGACTGTGTATGATGTAGTCTCCTTATCAGATTGCTCAAAGCCAAGAAGCTGTAGCTGTAATATGAGAACAATTATCGAGAACAAGTTCTGTTTTGTGGAAGAGATCTCTCCAGGATTATCTGTCAGAGGCATCAGACTACTGCGTGAAAGCCTGCATAAAACCTATGAGAGCTTTTAACCCATATTTTTATTATGACTAATGAAAAATATCATTTAGAGTTAGACAAATGAATGACAAATCCTGGGGTTTTTTTTAATGTTATAGAACTTTGAAAAATACCACAGGAGGTAAACACAATCCTCTTTCCCCACATAGCTTAGAAAGAAGGTAATAGCTGTGTTCCTTTTATGTGGGAATAAAGCAGGCACAACACACACACAGAGCTCCAAAAGATGCAATTAATCAAAACATCTCAAGGTCACACAGACAAGGTATATTTGCAACCTAGAATGCACAAAGAAGCATCGGTGTTGACAGTGCTTATATTCTGCAGCTTGCTTGGGAAAGCTTCATTTGCTCTTAACACAAATTTTGCCGAAGGAGGAAATCTGCTCTGGTAAAGCTGATTTTGATCCAACTCTTATGGAAAACAACTGGAAACTCAGTGGTAACTGAGGGCCCACAGTTCTCATAATGAGCCACTGATAATCAAACGCTTTTAGTCACAGGGCACCCATTTACAAGAGAAAACACTGTTCTGCAGTTAACTATAGAACTTATTCTACAATGAATATTTGTCATAATACTATGCATATGGGTTCTCCAGATTAAGCAAAGATGAAGGGACAAAATGATACAAAATGTATTGTGCTCCGGCATTTCCACCATAAATGAATGGAAAACCAAGACAACAATTTCACAGGAGCTGATCCTAACCCCCACGTTAAAAAAAATCTGTAATTAAAAGAAGTAATTGTCACACTACTATAGTCACTGCGACCTACACTCGGCAAAGAACAATGTGACCTGATGAAAGAACAGGCTCAAACATGGAAATATCAATTCTCTTCCTCTGCCAAGTGTCCTTAAGAACTCCTGTTTTGTTTCTAAAATGGCTGCTGCAATCTGACTGCTCTCCATATAAATAAATTTCTCCATAACATATCACTGTTTCCCATTAGCGACCAAGTGACCACTAGCAAAAAAACGCCAACTGGAATAACATTTATGCTCCATTACACATTAAGATGGATTGTATTAAGAGTATAACATAATGCCAGAGTTTATGGTATTCTACCACGTTAGAAAGCAAACTGGTAGTTTCTCTCCACAACCAAACAGAACCACTACACAGTCTTCTCCAGGAAGACATTGCCAGCTCTTGTTTTGGTACTCAGTGGGACAACTTTTTCATACACATGACAGTGAAAACAATCACAGGCTTTTGTATTTAAGTAGGTCTTTTATGCCCCCTGAAGCTCTCCGATTTAGAGTTTAACAAACTGATTTTATTCACATGCAAAATGTTGCCTTCGTCCCTTGTACTGAGCTGCCTCATTTCAGATGTTTCTTTTTAAAATTTAATTTCAATTGATTATTCAACATTTACTTGTCACCAACAAAGAAAAAAAGCTGCCAGAAATCCAGGTATTGAAATTCTAAGTATAGCATAAAAATTAATGCTGTATGACAGTCATCACAGGATATATTCTCTAAACAACAAAAGACAGATTTTCCTTATGAAGCAAATGCAACTTGCTTCTTCTTTGTTTTTTTTATTAAATAAAACAGGAGTGTGATTGCCCATCTGAAGAATTCACTTCATTAACACAACAACTGGGCTCTGAAAGACAGATGTGAGATGGAACTTCTGCATACTTGTTTCCTATGAACTAATGCCCTTGAACTCCTTTCACTGTGATGCAACAGGTACAGACAGAAGAATTAGTACAAGGAAATGAACTGTAACACAGCTTGCAATGCAACAGCAACAAATACTGTTTTGGGAATATTTGGCCTTATGCTAATAGTGCCTTTAAAACAAGCTGAGCTAGTATCCTATGGTTTGACACCACACTATCACAAACAGGAAGGTCTGGATCTTTACATATTGTAAAGTGTTGTTGAGCTGTATGAACAGATACATACAGGCACACCTCTTCTGCACAGTCCTTTCTAAGAAGCACTGTGACAGAAACTGGTGGCCCTTCTAATGCCACCTGTAAAGGTATGGAAAACTCCTAACAGGAAGAAAAATGTGGTCTCACAGAATGATCAACCTAGAGTACAATCAGGAAATTAGGATAACTGCATTTTTTCCAATAGAAAAGAGCTGGTTTGGAGGAAACGTCTGGAAGTTTGCACAAATGAGCCTCCAAAGCTTCCTTTCAGTAAACCTGCTGTTGAATGATTTATGAAAAGAAACTTTGCAGGCAGCCAGGCCCAGAATTAGAGATGTGTTTGTACCCTAACTCTCCCTTTAATGTATGTATTAGTCAGATTTTAAGTACATCAGCAAAGGTGATCTTACCACTGGTACAGTATTGATTCATAGCACGTACTGGAAAAGGAGTGTTTGACTGTAATTTCAAGCCTTGTGTCAGAAAGGAACTGCACAAAAGAGAAAAAGCTAAAGTCATAAGTTTCCTGACCTCCGAGTGCTTGTGTCTGCCAAATATACATTAGCTCAGCTTTTACATCTAATATGAAAAAGCTAGAGTCCTGCCAGCACATATTCATTCAGGTATTAAAACAACTAAGGATAAAACAGTCAAAAGAATGAACTCAGCCAGGTCTTCTGCAAACTGTGCAGCTTCTCTTGCAGTGTTAGAGGCAAAAAGGAGCAACCTGGGTTAACATTTGGGTGTTACGATATGAAGTAGATAAACACTTCATTTGCCAACTAAAATTAACATGATCTGCTACAACAGATGTGCTGGCTGCACCTCGTCCAATGCCAGTACACCCCCCACCTTTCAGGTGAACTCATTCATTTAAAGCAAATTTGGGGTACTCCAAACCCTGCAGAAGAAACATGAACAAGAGTCCCCCAGTGGTAAAAATACCTCAAAGGAAACTTCTCTTCCCAAATACCTTCTACACAGTATCTTGGGCAACTCGCCAAAATCTTGTCTCGAAATAGCTTCAGAGTGATTTAAAGATGTGCTTAACACTTTTGCCACTCTTTAAATAGCTCAAAAGAATACATTTTCTGCACACACCTGTGAAGTTAACACCTTTATAAAAACCTTTCTAGCCTTCCTGTTGCAGTCGAATAAATCATTCCTAATATGCACAGTAATTTCTAGATTTTTATTTAAATACTTTTCTGTTATTGCATCACATCACACAACAAAAAGTCATTATCCAGAATTGGACCACTGCACTCAGCTACAATCTGGGGAAAAGATGATATGTGAAGTATTCTGAAATACCAAGGTTTTCTGAGTTTAAACTTATTTCAAATCTTGCAAATCCTTTTAAAATTCTGAAAAACCTAGAGAAAGAGTAAGTAAGAAACCCTAATTCTCTATGGCACGCTCCTTGAGACTGTCATCTTGTTCAACATGTAGCACTCCTGCTCAGGAACATTATGAATTGTCACCCCAATCTATCAGCGACACACTCTGCCATAGAAGTAGTACAACCTGCTCCGTAGATAGAGAAGCTATCAGTTACAAGCACTTTACGCGTCTCCCATTCTGATAGCTGCAGTGGGAAGTAACTCTTCTCACCACAGCCAGGTCTAGAATCATTTATTATATTTCTCAGTCTGGCTAAAGACAGAGACTAGGCACTTTAAGTACTCTACAACCTTGAATATTGACTCTTTACAATGCAATCCCAAGTCCTTCAATTAGCACGTTACTGCTCAAAGGGAGATAAATATTAGCTCTATTTTATTCTTTTGTACTAAAATAATCCATTCTGTAACTTATATATTTCTCTTCTCAGTCTAAACCAGGTATTGCATAGTGCCTGTGCTACAGAAATCTGAGATTTCTTTTTCACAAGATCCTACTGAGAACAGCTTTAGAGAAGACATTGCCACTTATAAAATCAATTTCTTTTACCTCAAGTGTCCTAGGTAGTCACCCCTTGACTGCTTTTTAGGTATGATTTTCATTTTATTATGTCTGCCTGTGTAGGATTAAACGCATATTTATATCCTTGAATTAGTTTAAAATAATGATAAAAATCTGTATGTACAGTCACAGTGCTAAAAATACAATTCTGAAGGGGAAAATAGGATATTTCTTGTTGTCTTAGCTAGGCAAAGTATTGATAGCAGAAAGGTTCTTATGGTGACATTTTTCCTTTAAAGCAGTACTGAAAGCTTGCAACATTTCAATCCCTGCCTTGCCACAACAGGAAGAAGATACCTCTCTTTATAATAATCTAAGGAGTTTATAAGCTTACTTGCAATTAGCATAAATGAAAGCGAGTATCAGACTGCATAATTATTGCACAGCAATGGAGCACCTAAGCCCTAAAGATGACAGCTTCACAAGTGCAACCGTTCTCCATCTTGTTAAGTGAATGACTTAGAGAATTAAGGATGCTGCAGAGTGGCTGCTTGCACTGGCTATTGCTACAAGTCATCTGCTTTCAGAAGTATCCCAGTAATGTCAAAGCTGCCCAGATACTGACACAAATACAAATAAAGCTCACTCATCACAATTATTCAATGTTTATGGCTGTGGTTATGTCATTAACTATGTCTTTAATATATTGAGAACCTCACCTTTTAATCGTTAGTTCAAATACAGTCCAAGAGGGTAATGACTGAAAGTGTTTATATAGTTGCACGGTGAACTACACAGGAAAAGCCAGAGGGGAAGGGGTATGTTAAGGGATAGACATCTGAGCTGCAGAAATCACCATTATAATTGGCACCTTCTGCAAGGAGGGGAAAGCCTGGGTAGAGAATGAAAAATGATCTACCTTCCCATTTCTAGGACTACTGGAGCCCTGCTCTAGCAGTGTATTGATTTGCTCAACTCTGCCAGACTGGAGATGTTGGAGGCCTGACAATCCCATTTTGCCAATAGCTAAGACATTTGGTACCATTTTTCTTCAAATAGGCTAATTCTAAATTTATTCTCATTTATGCTTTTTAATCTTCCTACAGCTCTTAGAGAAAGGTCAAGGGCATGAAGATCAGGTATTTTTAGCTACACAGCAGAAATGTCTTAAAAAGCTAAATGAAGCTCCAAGTTGGATTCAAATTTTCACTAAATTAAACTGTATGCCTTCCTCTGTAAACATTAACACAGTTAGAGTTTATACATTCGCTTTCTACCCAACCCAGAAGAGATATTTTTAAACTGTGCAAAAATGTAAACCATAAACCACCACACCAAACCCTCCTCAACAATTCCCACACCAGTTTATAGACAAGATTAAGTACACTAACACACAGCATTTCTTTGCAAGTTTCCTTTCATTTCCTATTGCGAAGGTAGGACATTTGGCAAAGGGAAGAGACATCTCACACATCAGCAGCCTTGGGGAACGTTTGCTTAGAAACACAGTTTGACCTCTCAAAGGATCAAAGCAGTTTACTTCATCAGGTCGTAAGTGTTAGCAACTGCTGCAAGTTTCTTTCTCCATTTCACTATAGAGGAGGCTAAAATTAAGTAAATCCATTATGAGAAGGAACTGCACGCTTTCTCAGTCTATATGGGTTTATTATAAAGCTGTAATTTCCATGACTTTTCATGTGAGAATACTATAGGCAGCTCTGATCTTTGCAATCCTTTTAAAAATCTGACAAGCAGATTTATCAATTTCTAATAGAATTTCAAATAGCGCAGGCACCTTGCTGTCTTCAATCATGTCTTGTTCCATGACTGTGTATGTAGAGCAAAGACACGTTTGTCTAGGCGCTAATAGATAATATGATGTACATTCCCACGGCAGTATAAAATGAACAACAATAAAAATGATAATTTACTTCTCTGTCAGGTTCTGATCCTGTAGGTGTGAAAGAAAGCAAGTAAAGCTTCAGGGACAGAGTTTTGATCTGGTATTGTACTTAAATATACTGTAGTTGAAATTTAATTGCACTTAATCTGCTCAGTAAAATTATCTTCACTGTTATTAGTATCCCAGCCCTGTGTTATTATATAATCCTAACCTATTTTTAAAACAGACATTTTAATCTGCTGCTTAAGTGTTCATTAATGCAAAGCCACTGCTGTACAGGATACATTCGACTCTATTAGCAAAGGGCAAGCCTAGAGAAGTCCAGATATTGGGAGCTGAATTCTTTGAAACTATTACCAAATGCTACTGTCACCTTTCTTAATTTTGCTTATGACCCTACGACAACAAACATCGCAAAACTTAGTCCTTAATCCTAAAAGCAGTCAATCTGAAAAAGAAAATGGCTCTAAAAAGCGCAGTGTCATTTGTAAATGCAAAGTGATACCACTCAAATAGTCAAAAGCAATACATGTGTTCTTATATAAGAGCTTTTGGATGGGTCCTTTCTTGTTTTATTTCCAAATCTAAGTAAATGATCTTCATGCCAACTAGCCTAAATGCATTATTATTCCCCATTTTGAGAATCGTGAGATGCTCAATTATCTAATACAACTGTCAGCCATCAACTGTACTTAACTGTATGTAAGTTTCAAGTCCACTGTATTTTTATTTATAACACTAGCATGACACACTAAGCACTTTATGACACTAGGGTAAAATGAGATTATGCCATAGTTGAATGCTTAGCGATACAAGAGGAACCATATTTGCTTTTTTTTAATCAAGGAAATGTAGCAAATTTAATATTAGTCTCTTCTATCTTCTCCACACCCCTGCAGCTCCCAGGGATTTTTTAACCCATAGGACACGCTCAAACAACTTTGACAGAGGAATTAATGTGAAGGTCTTAGATATTTCATGAAAAACTGAAAGTTTAGATCCAAGTACCTGTTGAGGATTAGGCAGTCACCTCCCTGGCTCCAAGAGACCTGAGAAGGATCCAAAATCCAAGATCCAAGAGGGAACAGGGACCCTCCTGCCATACAATCCTTCAGCACATGTATAGACCAAACCAGCCACAGCATGTGTTGCTCCAGAGAGATCAGACATGGGACAGAAGCAAGGACTAGTCAAGAGATAAAGTAGTACATGTGGAGAGGGCATAGCACAAGGACAGAATATAAGAGCTTGCTTTGTGCAGAGATCGAAGGCATCCAGAAGATGAAGGATTCTGGTAGGAAACCAGGCTTTATTAGTTCCATTACTCAGGAACAGCTCCTTTTATTAGACCACAACTCAAACTCTTTACAGGGAGGGTAAGAGAATGAGTTGAAGAATGCTGGGAAAAGCAAAGTTTAAGGAAAGCTTTCAAAGAACAGGCAAGGTGCTGCCTCACCAGAAGTACCAATAAGGGAAGACAGGGAGGTATCTGGGGGAATTGAGAACGGAGAGCAGGGTTGGGAGCAGATGCAGATCAGAAAGCAAAGACATCAGACAGGAGAGCAAAGACAAGCCTGTCATAAAAACAAAAGGGAAAGAAATGTAGTCAGATACCCAAGAAGTGAGCAGCTGAGGTGGAAAACAGAGCTGCTCCATGCTGCAGTGACAGAGAAAGAAACCACTGACATCCTACAGCTGGAAGGGGATTTGGTGCAGGAGTTATTACCGTTCAGTGAGAGAAAAGCCAGCAATCGAAGAAGGGACAGCAGTATATGGAAAAGGTATGTCAAGGCAGGGATGAGTTGTGGTTATTAGCTCAAGGAAGTGACAGCGGTTAGCACCAGCCTAACTAGGGTTAAACGTTAAGAAACAGCAGTGGGCTGGAGGCAGTGGGACTAAGGAACAGGTTGAATCATGGTGCTGTCTCGTGCGGAGGAGGAACAGGGAAATGGTTGAATTCTGGTTTTGCAGAACTGAGCATTAGTACTGAATTTAGGGAGCAGAATTTAAAAGGAAGAGAGTGGAAGCTTTTAACACTTCTGAACCTCATCAGCTGCATGACAAAACTTTAATGGGAAGATGCATTTTATGGACACCAGACAGTGATAAAATCGTATAACCAGTGAATGCAGAAATTCATCTTTATTTATGGGTTCCTACTCAAATTGTTTGATATCTTCAAGTCTCTTTACAACCCATCATTTCTGCAAATTTCTATGCAGGAAGCACTATCTCTGTGCCATTACACTTTGTGTCATGCATTTCATGTTAAATTTCAGGCTGAGTGCAGATTGTATAGGACAATAGCCTGACACTGATAAAAATTGTCAAAGCATTGTAATAACTAAAGAACTATTCCCAAAATAACTTAATGGTCTTTAATGCCCTAACTATACTGGCAGCATTGTTGCTGCATTAGTTTCAATCACAGAAAATGCAAGAATAGGAAAATAATACCCAAACCCTAATATAAAACAAATTACAGAATTAGTTTACATAAACAAAAATGGTCACTCTTCTAAAAAATCAAAGCTCTGCAGACATTCCTTTCTAAGGTTAAAACAATACAACGTACCTCGCACAATAAGAAATGTTGGATACTCATTTGTGGTAAGTTCTGCCTTACAATCCAGAAACCCTTATTTCTTTTCATCACACACAAGCATTTTACTCCTAGCGTTTTTAACATACTGTCAGCTCCTGACAGATACCGCTGGCTCTTCCAAGGATTGTCAAAGTTATCCCTGAGAGTCAACTACAAGCAGGGTTATAAAAACAAGGTTCTGAAATATTTTAACACGTGAAGTGTGCAAATCGCCTGCCATAAACTGCACCTTGTTTTCCATCAAGGCACCACTGCAGGATACTCCTCTTTCAGTCACTGTTCTCTGCATTTCACATGGGGACACAGCTTTTAGACCTGGCAGCTCAGGAACCCTTCGATGAAGACTGCCATAGAAATACGCCTTATCAGCACAGGCTTCTCTTTTGAACCTTTATAATCACCGGAACATTCCCAACAGCATGCTCAGCTCTGTCCCAAAGCTACACCACATGAACCACAGGCTTTTCTTCACTCACAATACCGTGACTCCAGCAGCCCCATCAGCAGACTGGTTGTGTCCAGCTGCTTACCCCTGCCACACAGTAGTCTATAGATACATGGCCAAACTGTATCCTGGCAAGTTCTGGGTTTCTAAGGTCCCCTGGCAGCCCTTGCCCACTCCTGCTCATCACATCCTTGAAATGGCAGTACTTCTCACAGGTAACCAGATTCCCTCCCTCAGTGACTAGTAAGTACCTGGTCTCTCCTCATAATCCCACCAATACCACCAGCAGTACCTGTGGGCTTTTGCTCCTACTTCAGAGGCACTTGTGTGGCACTTACACAAACCATAAAGCTGGCCTGTAACAGGAAACAAGGATATACAGTATGCTGCTCAAAAGCACATATGCATTTGCTTACTTGGTATCTGGCCCACCACACTATAATTGAGGCTTTCCTGCAATGATACAGATTAAAGTGATGGCAATTCCACTCTCCAATGATGCTACTCTAGACAAAGAAGACATGTTTTACTGTATACATTATACATTGTAAGCAAAATGCCTGGCTATCATTATTCACCTGGCCATCCTCCAACACTTTCCTTGAGGCTTCAGAAGAACTCTTCAAGCTTCCTTCAGAAGTCCTAAATATTCTCTCTCACTACTCCCAGAATTCAAGGAGACCTTGAACACTCACGCATAAATGCTTAGCGTTGTATCACCAGAGGCTTCCTCCTTCCAGGGAAGGGATTTCACCTTGTTGCCCACATTGAAACAGGTTGACAAAGCCTGCCTAGGCTACTGAGGCAGACAGAAACTCTACATTTGCTCAAAGCTGTGTGTTTTAGGTACTTGAGAAACAAAGACCTTCCCTTCTGTTCTACAGATCTTCAAAAAAATTAGCAAAAAAGTTCCAATAATCTCATCAAGGAATTAAATATGGACAAAGCTGAGGATATTTACACATTCCTATTTGGGGTTTCAACGCCTGTTCATGTTCCTGCCAAAGTTAAAGCATGCAGGCACAGCCTTTATAAGCTAGTCAATCAGTTACTTCACTAAGGTACTTAATTCCCCTCTCATAATCAGATCTAGCTTCAAGAAATGCAGAAAACAGGAAATTCAAAGAGCTCCTGCAAGCCAACAGCCACCAAAGTGATTTTCTTTTGTGTGAAGTCCAATCTGATTATGAAAATGCAGGAGTGGAAATCAGCAACTGGTATCTATGCACCCAGATAACTTGTTATCTGACTGGAAGCCAGCCTAGTTGTCTCTGCAGAGAAAATCTGCAGACAGAAATGTCAAAGAACACAAACACTGTACATGCTCATATTAGACTTATTTTTGTCAAACTATTTTCGTTTTGCTAAATGCAGCTAAAACAGATGCCTGTGTTGTTTGGGGTTTTTCTTGCAGCAGGCATAGGACCACAAATTCTCACTGCAGAAAGAAGAGTTAGTGTGGATTTGTTGTTGTAAACCCAGTATTATATATTAGTCCAAAGACTATTACTTTAATGTATTACCTTACAAAGAAAAATGTAGTTGTGCATATGACAATCTAATGCAGGCTAAATTAACAACATGTTTGTACTTTTCTGTTATCAAAAGGCCCAACCCATCAGAAAACCAGAACTAAGCCAAAAAAATTACAACAGGAAACAGAATACAATCATAATCAAATAAAAAGATTTTGATGTGTTATGCTTACTTCCGTGGGAACAGAATCAGATTGCAAGACTCCCACTGACTTAATAAGATCTGGTTTACTGTTTATGAAATTGGGTGGATGTGCAAGGTAACTAACATGAAGTATCTATTTTTTTAATGAGCCGCAATGATATGGGAGGTAAGAGCTAACAAGAACACTGTAAATAGTCAAGAGAAATTAACACATTTAGTATTTTGCAAATTAAAACTGCCTTTGCAGAAATGTGGCATCTCAAATATTCTAACAGAAATGTCAGGAAAAAAGACATCGTGTTAAATTAGTAAAATATGTAGCATTTGAAGCATACACATACTTAAGAATAGAAGCAGGATTAGAGGCCTCAGGCACTAGGAATTGGGGACGTCATACACTATTAATTCATGGGAGAAGCCACTAATTTACATGCCATAAACTCCAGAAGGAAAAAGCAGCAAATCTGTTGGTTGTGACAGAGCCTCCAACTTATCTGCTCAATAAACAATTTTAATAATGCTATATTTGGATTGTACAAAACAAAAGTAATTTACTAGGTAGGGGGAAAAGAAGCAAATGATAATTAAAGTGTCAGGGACCTGCTAACCAGGACACAGCTCTTACATTTGCTCAAGAATCGCAAAAATTAATGGGGAAACATTCAATTCCTGATTAAAAGAATTTTGGAGTTATGAAAGTCTGGGCAAATTAATTCACTATGACACTGTGTCTTCTAGTTCTACAGCCCCTCTCTACAGAGGCAGCACAATGAGAAGGTATGAGGAGCTAGATTGTCTTTAAGGTCCTTCCCAAGCCAAACCATTCCATGAATCTGTGAACCCTACAGGACCTTAAACACACAGTACACAGAAGCTCTGTTTCTCTGCGTCTTGAGAATTCATATTGGAACACCCCAATCTTCCACCTTTAATGACAGCAACATTTCCAAAGGAAACATGTGCAAGCCATTCTCTGTGATGTCTCTAACCCAGCCCTGGGAAGGATATAATAATGGGGAGGGTCCAGATAGCTGTCAGCAATACACAGACCAGGTTTTAGGCTTGGAAAAGGGAAGTATCCCCTTACAAAAGTCTGCCAACTCTTAAAGCAAGTGGTCTGCAGACTGGACTTCATTCTTTCCAGCATCAACTTTCTGATGTGCAAACGCCAATTATACAGGATGCCTAAAGGACTTTGGAAAACTACTAATTAACCCACTCTCCTTCCTAACAACATAAAGATATTAGAGGAAGACCCAGATCCATCTTCACAAATCACAGATTCATAGGATAGTTACGGTTGGAAAGGACCTTAAGATCATCCAGTTCCGACACCTCACACTAAACCATGCCACCCAAGGCTCTTTCTAACCTGGCCTTGAATACTGCCAGGGACTGAGCATTCACAACTTCCTTGGGCAACCCATTCCAGTGCCTCACCCTCACAGGAAAGAATTTCTTCCTTATATCTAACCAAAACCCTACAGAAAGATGCCTAATTTAAATGCCACCAGCACACACACGCCTATGAGAATTACAGCACTAGCTAACCCTTCATAGACTCAACTTCTTAAATATCAGGAAAAAACATCTTACTGTCCAAAACTGTTTGTATTTGCACTTTGAGCTTATTCAGTATGCAAATCGCATGCTAACCTCATGTGCTGTGCTACCCATGTTCTAACGTCGAATGATACACTGCAGTGAGCAGCCCTAACGTGCTGTGCTGTCTCCTGAACTTGTTTTAAATTAAAAAAATTACCATAAAGTACACCGTTTTCTAAATATAAGCTTCCAGATACCTTCTGCAACAGAACATTCCCAGAGTTCCTAAAGAGTAAACATCCTCTCATGAGAACGACAGAATTGGGAAACACTCCTTTTCACATATACCATATGAATCAGTCTCTTTCTCCCATTTGCTAACGATGCACTTTGCAAAGCAGTTTTCTATGCTAAATAGAAATATTGGCAAAATAATTAGTTGCTATCTGTCCTGCATTTTAACAACTGGAAGCAAGACATAGCATCATGTAACCAACCAATTCTCACAGATTACCAGCAAAACCTGTTTCTAAGAAATGCTCTGATCTATGCAGCCTGCTCATTAAGATTACTTCTGAACATATACCATAAAAGATATTGTAATAGTTGTAAACGAAAAAAATACACACAAAGTTGAACAATGGAACAGTAAGTCTGTAATTATTAGGCAACTTATACTAGGTTAACTTAAAAGTGAATCCATGGGAGGAGGGTGTTATGTCATCCTAGATACTTTGATTTAAATACTCAATTCTTTTTAACATTAAGTATTCTATTTACACCACTTCACAGATATGGCTTAAGGCATTTTATTCACCTTTAGTGGCTCTCCATTTTCTGTTGAAATGAACGAGACTTTTCAGAAACACTTACTTTGCATTTATTTCTGCAGGTGCATGAAGCTACAGTTTTTATGCAGGGTATTTTCTTACAATATGCCACAGAGGTGACCACTACACTGTATCAGCTGATAGCAAAATAATAAGATCTCTTCCAGTTGTGAGGCTCAATGTCAAATACAATACAAATTCAAGAGGCAAACTATTCCCCAGGTAATAAAAAACCTTTAACAAGTGCTTAATTCAAGCATCTAGCCTTAATTTGATGTGAAACTCACCTGTGAAATCCCATCAACAGATTCTGCATGCACTCTAGTTGTGGCAGAAGTTGATGGCCTTAAAACGTTTTCACCTCCCGTAAGTTATTAATGTTGAAGCAAAAATGTCTGTTTAAGCAAAATCTTTACATCACAGTAACTGACCCAAACCTGTTACTCTCCAAAATACACACAAGTCCTCAGTAATTTGAAGAGCTGCCTACCAGCAAGAAATTCACATCCTCAAGGCAGAAGCACCACATCAGACAGCGTAGCTCTAAAGAAAATCCAAACCCAGACATGCCCAAAACAAAAGACAGGCCTGTCCTTCAACTGGGAAGACTCACAGTCCCAGATTGACCATGTGAGGGGTCAGAGGAGTCCCTTTAGAGGAGGAGCTTAATTATGAACTTAAAGTGTAGACAGAAAGGAAGACCAGACCCTTCAATACCTGGGATACTTCCTCACAAGTAAACCAAAACACCGAATGCACATTGCTGTTTTAGCCATCTATTATTTTTTTGTTAGTACTTAAATATATGATACCTTGGGCTTAACAGCCAGTACTATGATAAACAATTTTGTGGATTTTTCTGTTCTGTGTTGTTGGACATTGGTTTAAATTTTATATAGAACAGTTAGCATGTCCTGGTTTTAGACCAACTATACCACTAGTCCCAGCATGATACAGTCTGCTTAAAAATATAAAACAAAGCTTTAGTAACACAACTGCATTACTTGTTCTATTATCATAACAAGAACTAGGGAGAAACTACAAAATCCTCCATTTCTTAAACCTAAGTACACTACAAAAGACTTCAACGCACGAACCAGTCATCTTAGCCAGTTTTTCCTGTTATGTACCACAAAAGACAACTGCTGTGGTTTTCTATACTGTCTCAAAAATAAAATAAAGAAGGGAAAAGCATAACACTTGATATATACCGAGTACCACAGAATGGCCTTTGTGAAAGGGTTAATCACTGCTTTTAATTACACCCAAGTAACTAATGATAGTGAATACTGCAGCAACCTCTATAAACACAATGACCGTGTCAGCAGAACACCGGTTATGAAATCCCTGCCAACACTGCTTGTATAGGGCTTTGGTCTGGTTTAACCGTGATACAAAAATATTACCAAGTTCTGCTCTTTGAGGTATTTGCAGAGCCCTGCAAAAACCCCTGTAAGATCAGGCAGCTTCAGGGAGTATAATGTGCAGTAGTAACCATGACAATAAGAAAAAGGCTTTTCCTCATCTTTTTCTTTCAGATTACAGTACTTCCAAATACTAGTATTTCCACTGTATTACAACTTTTGGCTATCTCACGGTGAATCTAGCCTGCCAATTCTTGTAAAACTGAAACTTGTGACAAAGTGAACAGCAGCTTGGGGTGCACTAGTAACACAGAATGAGTCCTAACCAGTCCACCAGCATCTTGAGTGACTACAGGTAGGATGGACATCACTTGATGGCAACTATGTCTTATTTCATTGCTGCACAGAATAGGTAGGGGAGAAGTCTGTACATTTTAAAGACAACTACTTTGCAAGAATACGTGGCATCTAAAAAGAATAACAGAAAGAATGTACATAGGGTATTTCCGTGGAGATCATAAAACTGCTGGGGTAGGCCAGAATTAAGCCCTTGGCACATCAACCATAAACTTCAACAAAACTGCCTGGAACTCCTCTGCATTGATTTTGTCCTGGTTTTCTATTAAGTTGGGGGGTCAAAGCAAAAAAAGTAAGATTCTTCAGAAATTAATCTTTGTTCCCTACTCTTTCTCCATCACACTTGCTCCCAAACCAAGTAATGCTTTTAAGTGATGTGTGCGATTTGAACCTCTCTTCACAGTTTGAAAAGTGACTAAAAGGCTGATTTTCAAAGGCATTAAGACAGCTAAAGATGCATTAAGTACGTAGATTTTTTAAAACTGCCTGGGCATCTAACACCTATTTAAATCACTTAGTCCTTTCTGAAAGTCCCAGTGGGCAGTTATCTGCATTTTATGTGTCTATATGCCTTGGAAAATCTGTACCATTAGATACTTAACAACCTAAGTCTCCCTGGCTTTTAATGAGACTTAGGGTCCTAAAAAGACTAAGTACTTCCGAAAATTGGTCAAGCCACTCTCTCTGCTCTTATTTCTTCTAAAGAGCCATCTACTAATACTTATCCATAGTGCGTCACTTGACTACAGATTCAGCCCTCAGACTTATACATTATACTGCGCACATTCAGTTTTTTATGGAGCTAAACAAAGGTCCTGAGTACAAGCTGCATGTTCATAAGACTTTCTGAGACTCCAAAATAGAAAAATAATTCCAACTAAATTAATAATCCTTCTGAATGACCCCAAATTATTGTTTTAGTAAATATGATCCAAAATCTTTGTAATTTAGGGTTGTAAACACCAAACAGCAGAGTTTTAATTACTGAGCAACTTATTCAAATGTCTGTAAACCAGTTCTGAAAGACAGACACACAGGAACAAAACTTGTTCAGAGACAAACTCTGCTAGGAAGGAAGCTGTGAGGAGGCTCTTTAAACAGGCAGCTCCAGAAGAGCAGAAATTATAGAATTCAGGCTTTTTTAGACAAAGAAATGCATGGAACTATCAAGCATTCTGTTATGCAAGCATCTGAAAGCTTTATCTTCTGATCTCCTTTAATGTCAATGGGAGGTAACTTGCTCTGACCACATTCCCCAAAAGGAACTGATTTGTAAATTAGGAACGCAGGGAATCAGATTGCCACCTACAGGAAAATTTAGCATTTATTGTCAGGAATGACTCAAAAAGCATACAAACTGCCATCCTGCCAAACACTCTTTTAGTTTTAGTTATTGTTTCAAAAGCAGTTAGTATTTTCTTCTGCACAGCTACATCATGAACTTCTGATACCCACAACCATTAACACTTCTTTTTATGCAAGAGAGTTTTGCTTGCATGCACCACAGTTCAACTACAAAGCAGCAGAATGCAATCACCTTTCAGTCAGCGAATTTTAAGTCTGCTTACCTGATACAATTGGTGCTAGCCTGAATATGTCCGATAGCCTGCTGTTAACTGGCTCATAAGGGGAATCTTCAAGCAAGTCATTGCCTAAAGACAAAAAATATTTGGTTTGTTTTCTTAGATGAGAATTCAGGGTAAGATTTTGCTGTTTACTTTTACTCTGAAGTTACTCTGTAGCAGCAAAAGGCACTCCCCCTTAATCTGTTTATGTGGCTATTTATTCTCAAACTATTATCTATAAAAACACTTGAAAGAAGTTAGTTGTCCCTGTCACTATTTTCTCTCATTCCTCCACAGATAAGGTCCTAATTTCAGAGACATCCTGTGACATCACAGGGACTGTCCCATCTCATGCCAGCAGGAGAGGAGCTGTAGCAAGGATGTTCCCCTTCATCCACTCTAACAGCAAAGCTCTGTTTTTTAGAGGAGCAGCCCATCTAACAGCTAAAAATGAGCCTCTTTGGAATAAAGCACCCCTAACAAGATGCTGTTGGAAGGGACACTTTTTATGATACAGAAACGCACAAGAGTAGTAGGAAAATTTATTATGCAAGTTAAAGAAGAAATATATGTATTGACTCATTAAAATGTTCCAGTTGATGCCTGCATAAATGAACAGAAAAGGATGACTTCCCCTTTTGCAGAAGCAGCTACAGATAAGAGTTAAATGGGGACCACACTGAAATGAAAGATTTCATCTTCAACTGCAGGGCTAGAGCAAACAGGGCTAAGCATTATGTATCACATGCAAGGACCTGACTTCTCTCAGTAGACTGTGAGAAATCTGCTAGTGACATCAGGAACAGAAGTCCCCAGTCAATCACTGTCATAACCCTTCTAAGTGACACTTCTACACACTCACAAACTTCTTTTTTTCTGCCTCAACATGCCCAGGGAATATTGTTAGTAAACTCAGGAAAGGAAAGGAAATAAACTTCCCCTTAAATCAATGCTCCTCTTCATATTACATTTAACTTTAAGCAAAGAGCTAAGAAACTAGTTCCAGTGGTCTTGTTAGGTGAGTCCTAAATATTATTAGGAAAATGTCTCCAAATGACTGTTTTTGTAGCTCTTGCACTTGCCAGTGCCCTTATCTTTTGACTCTGGTTTAGAAAGGTCAGCTGGGTTCCCTGGAGGAAACCCTCTCTGTGGATTTCTCAACAACAGGAGACGGAGCAGCAGCTGTTCTTGAGTCGGATGAAAGGTCCTCAGTTTGCAGCTGAAGAGCACAATGCGAATTACAGGGTCAGACCCTAGGTTCAGCCTCAGTGGCTGTAACTAGCTGTGGATGTGAGTGGCTGCAAAATCACATACTGCATTAGGGAAGTGTAAGGTTTCTGTGTTTTGCAACGTACCCTGTAAGCTCTGGTACATGCTCCAGTAAATGCGCAGGCAGTTTTTTTCCTTCTTCATGCCCCTCTTGCAGCGGCAGTTGTAGAGAGATTTCTGCTTTAGAGCTTCCATGGCGCTTTTGCATTCATCCTTTGCCTCCAGGCCTGTCGCCCGGCTGAAGTTGCTCTCTTTGCCGGCTACACACTGCCTCAGTGTCCTGTATTTAGTACTACAGCTCTGCTCCTTGAGACACTGGTCGCTGGCTTTCACGCAATCCAGGCGGTCCCCTCCCGGCAGCGCGCTCACTTCTGCGGACAGAAGTACATCTAGAGAGAGGGGACACAACCGACAAACTCTCATTGAGGGCTGAGGCTGATTTAAGCAGGGCTCCAAAGCAGGTGTCTGGGAAGTACAAGGCACTTCCTCACGCAGCACATGCAGCCAGCCCCATAGGCAGCACCTTGCAAACCTCCACGCTTCACCCTACACCAAAAGCACATGGGGCTTTCCAAGTCTTAGATCCACTTTTGTGGGAGACCAAGGAACCAGGATGTTTTAACCCTGATGGGTGATTTATAAGAAAAACACAAAAAAAAAAGAGGATCCACAGGGGTTAATGTGCCTGACAAAACAAGCACTCATTATTCCTTAGACCCACTTTGGTGGAACAAATAAGCCTTCCGTTCCAGTGTTTAACCAAGGGGTTAAATATTCAGCCTCACTTTCCACAACAGCTCTGCTGTAATTTCAATTACATCCACAAACAACCCGCTCAGAGAGGCAAGTATCCTCCTCACAGATTGATACTGGCTTCTTTTTGCATCAGTCACTTTTCAAAAGCTGTGCACATTTCTGCTTATTCTACATGTACAAAGGTAGAATTTATAACTCTCCCCTCCATTTCTCTCCACGTATGATGCTTTTGCAGGAGAACAAAGCAAACTGCATTAACTCTCTCCTCTCCATCGTGCCCCTTGTCACGCTCTCCCAGACACACAGAGAGATAAAAACGCACACATCTCCCGTGGAAAGGAAACCAGTTTGGGCTGCAAACCACTCGGAGCCGGGCAGGCTGCCAGGGTCAGGTGAAGATGTTTCAGTTGGCTCTTGTCACACACACCCACCCCACACCCCCCCCCCTCCACCTCCACCTCCACAAGCAGCTTCATTAAGATGAAAAGTTTCCCTGTAACTTGCGAGCACCCGATTTAACAAGAGGCTTAAGCAGGCAACTATCTCGGTCTGTAGTCTCCCAGAGCTTTAAGCGTAGACTGGGCTAACTGATGCGCGGCAGAGCCATAAAAACTACTGGAAACTTCACTGTTCTGCCTGAACAGTAGACTGACAACCGTCAGGCATCCGATCCCATAAACCCCACGCTTTGCTTTATGAAGCGATGTACAGGCAGAAATCAGACGCCAGCAACTTACCCACTAAGGGCAAAGCGAAGTACAAGATAAGGAGGAACATCTTGCTGTCTTCGGATGGTTTCCCCCAACAAGCTGATGTGCCACAAGGAAGATCAGCATGAAGATATTCCAAAACCGCCGAGGTCCAAAGGTTCCAAGTTCAGATCCATTGAATTAAAGGGAAAGTAGGGAAAAAAAAAAANAAAACCCCGGAGGGAAAAAAGATCAAAATAAAAAAAAAAAAAAAAAAAAAAAAAAAAAGAAAAAAAAAAAAAAAAAAAAAAAAACCAAACAAACCAAAACCAAACACCACCCCCCCAAAAAAAACCCCAAACCCAACAAAACAACGAAAAAAAACCACCCCTTTCTCCTCTTCACCGCTCCCAGCACCAGCGGCAGGAGCAGCGACGCAAACGCTGAGCGTTTTCCCTTAGATTTCAGGTCTGAACAACCTGGAAACACAAGCCCCGGCTTCACTGAGAGAGCGGGAGACGCGCACACACGGATGGATGTGCGTGCGAGTGAGCAAGCGGCAGCGGGGCACCAGCGCCGGTCGCCTCCTTGGGTGGGCAGCGCCTGTTCCCAGGGAGGGACCGAGAGCACACGAGGCGAGAGGGGGGGGGTGACGGGGGGACGGGACGAGATCAGCGGCGTCCGTCCGTCCGCCCCTGGCCGCGCACCCGGGCCGAGCCGCTGGCAGCCCCGCAGACACTTGCAGCTCTCGGCTGCGGCTCCTTGGGGTGCCCGAGCCGCCCGCAGGCGATTCGCCTCTTCCACCCTCCCCAGACCGCAACTTTATTTATTCGCCTGCGCCGGGAGGCGGTGCGCGGGGGGGGTGGCGCGCAGCTTGCGCGGTGCGCTCGCCTCCGCCGCCGGGGGAAGGTGCCGCGCTGCCGGCGGTGCTGGGAAAGTTTGGCAGCGGGAACCGGGACGGGAGACGGCGCAGCGCCGGAGGGGGCGGCTGCTCTGGTTCCGCCGACCCGGGCGGAGCGGCCGCGCCTGCGGGAGCCCCCGGGCACGGCGCCCCAGGAGCACTTCCGAGCGGAAGCCGCAACCAAATAACTGAGCTGCTGGAGGGGTGGCGGGGCCGGTGCTGCTGCCTGCGCCCGGGGGAGGTGACTCCGCTTGTCGTCCGCCCAAGAGGGAAGCCCGGGGCGCCCGGCTCCCAGCCGGAGAAGCGGAGGGGACGACAGCACCGGACCGCACCGCCTGCCTTCCCTTGCCGCCCTCTCGGGGGAGGCCCCGCGCCTGCGGAGCGGAGGAAGCGCCGCCCGCGGGGAGGCGGGACCGCGGGTGCGCATCCCCGCCGCGCCGCGCGGTGCTCGGCGCGGGCCGTCCGTGGGCCAGGGCCGAGTTGAGTGTGTCGGCTTCCACTTGGCTCCTGAATAAACAAAGCGAACATATGTCCCATACTCGAGACAGATGGTTCAAACAGAGAACTATTTAGTGGTTTTCCCACAGTTGCTACTATGTAGAGCTCCCCTGAAACCCAACAAAACGCAATTAGCCTAAAATAGCGTCGGTTTCCAGATTTCCTTGTTTTCACGCGCAGACAGTTTGGTTCAGGTGGTTTTATGTTTTAGCTGCAACCCAATAATAATAAAAAGGAAAAAAATCAGTATATACATTACTTGGCAATTTTGTCAATGGGCTGCTTGTTCCTTTGACTTACGGAATTTGCTTCTCCTCACAATAAATTCTGCCTAAAGGAGTTTCCCTCGCCTCATGAGGTGGAAGATGATCAGGCCGGCCACTTTTATAGGGAAAACTGGCTGGCAGATGGAGCTAAACTGTTGTAAGGTACTTCAGAAACACTTATTTAAAAGCTTAGCATATGCCAGGAGAGACAGGATATGACAGCCACAGAACCTGAGTGGAAGCTTTATACTTGTTGTTCATTTGTTTTCCTCTCCTGCCGCTTTTTCTTATCAGACAGATCTGCAATCCTAACAAAAATAAATCAGGAAAAACCTAAACTCTCTAAAGCACCTGTTCTCTCCATGAAGTCATAGTAGTGATGTCAAGTTGCAATTGAGTAAGTCACAAGCATGCCTTGGTGGTTTAATGTGAAGGGGGATATGCTCTGATATGGTCACAAAATCTATTATCTACTACATGTACAAGGATACAATTGCAGAAACAATGACAAGGACCAGATTTCTAGAATAGGAAATGCTAAATTGGTGATGGCATTGATGGTTCAAGACACCTTCAGCTTTTGAAGGAGCTGGTATTTAATGAAGCAGGTTGGCCTCCCAAACACTTCAGTACAAATTGAACTGGGTGATAGAGTCAGGCGACTACTTCATCACTGATAATTTGGACACCATTATGGCACGTGACAAGCTTTGCGTATCTGTCTGATACACAGGTAGTATTATTCTCCTGCTATTTACAAGTCTTAGTCAGGAAAAGCTACAAAATTCACAGCAGTGCAAGGCAAGTGGAAAGAAGACTGAAATCCAAGCCACTATTTACAAAACCATTCATGCATTAATGGCCTGAATACATATATATATATATACACACAGGGTTATTTGACATATAAAAGCAGTGCATTGCAAATCTCTGCATTAATAACTATATTCACTGTTATAAAATAGAACTTTTGTGGGGTGTTTACTATTACAGTGAAATTGACATCATGTTTCAAGTGTTCAAAGTCAAATAAAATGCTACTGACAGCTCAGAGATAACAGGGCAGCTGGAAAGCGTGCATCCAAAACTCTGACTATTGCCACTAAACACTCCTCCTGTCAATATTTTAACTCACCTCTGGAGAATTATCACCCAAAGTGAAAAAAGGTTAAAACGTCTTAATCCAGAGAAGTTTAAAATGCAACCGTGGTTTGGAAACATAAAAGAACTATCCAAGGAGGAAGTCCAACGCTACATACAGTTGTTTGGAACTTTCAGCCGCTTGCACACTGTCCCAGGACTGCAGGTGTGAGAAAGCTGCTTGCAAATCACAAGGACATTCATTCCACAGCAGAAATTACCCATTCTTCTTTATTTCTTCCAGAGATTGAATTATTTGTAAGCTTTGCCAACTTATTTTCAGTATTTTCAAATTGATTTCTGGATGCCGTCATTTCCGTCTATGACTAAACTAGTCTCCATGTCCCACTAGCGCTGTGACAACACAAGTACTTTACTCTCTTCATAGCAGGTCGCTTACGTGGTGGACTGATGCTGCATCAACACACAAGATACATAGCTTCCCTGAAGTGCCATGTTGTATTAGTATTGCCATAAATCCTAGCTACAAATCATTGTCATTGTTTAAAGAATTTAAAATTGTGTCAGACAAAACCCCACAAGCCACCCTGTGGCTGGAGCAATCCTCCTGTTCTTTTCACATTCTTTTCCAACTGCCTTTTACTTCCCCTGTGGGTAAAATTAAGTCAGTGGTTGATTTCAGTCAAACCAAGGTCCACGCTACAAATTGTTTCTGATAATGGCTCAAACCATAAGGCTCTTCAGTCAAATGAAGAATAAAAAAGACACACTGAAGTCTTTAATGTGAACATTTTCAAGATACTTAAGCTTATTTTCTATTCTGTTGAGTTTTATGAAAAAGTTTGATAAAGAAGTACAGCTGGTAGCAACAAGCATTTTGTTAGAAGACAGATGACAACATAATCACCACTGAATTATTGTTTAAAGGCTATTACAATATAAATAATGTGGAAAAAAGTGCTAACTACTTCAAGCTGCTTACTGCCAGCATTAACAGCTAGTACTTCAGTCTTTACATGATTTTACTTACTTTGTTCTTTCTAGTTAGTTACATTAGCTGGTATTCTTTGCTGAAAACTTTTACTAATGAAAATACAATTTAATGAGGATAGAGGACTTAGTTGACACTAAAACTTATGTGAAAAAACAGTGTTTCAAACACTGTAATGTCTAAGCAGGCTGGGATAAGTGAACCACTAGCTATATGTAGTTTTAAGCTTCATGTCACCTTGCAGGCTGAACCCAAATGCTCTGAACACAGCAGCAGCTTCCCAACCACTCCTGCAGTCAGAACCATATGGTACTTGAGGCCAGCCTTATGAGAGGTGCAATGTCAGAATACTGGGGTTTCAGTTTTACTGGATTTTTTCTTACAGCAATCTCTCACATGCAAAAAGAACTGACTCAAATGCAGTCGATGCTGTTCTGCAGCCAGTCCCATGTGCAAAAGCTGTGGTGTTGGAGCAGAGTTAGGTTGATATGGCTGGCAGCAGCTCAGATGACAATGTAATGATAAGCTGACAGGAAGGTCAGCTTGTGGCAGGGCCACAGTTAGCCCGATGATTCCCTTCACCCCTGCCATAGACCTTCTTTTAGAGATTGAACCCTGGCAAGAAAGTATTGGAGTTGGAGTCACTGAGCCCAGGGAACATTAAACAGTATTATTATCTGTGGGCCTGGGAGGTAAGTGAAGAGAAAGGATGCTGAGAATAAGAACAGTGCAGGGAACTTCAAATATAGTTCTTTGGGGAATGAATAAGTGAAGCAAAGCTGAAGCTAAACTAATGAGTCAGATATGGCAGGTGGGGGAGAGCAGGCAACTGATGGGAAAATGTCTGTGTGCTGTGGGAGCACAGAAAGTAGTGTTTACACAGGAGGCTTTGTTCAATAAGGAGAAGGGGAGAATAGGTAGCTCAGAGAATTACCAGGGACGGGGGGAGAACAATCTGAACTGCATTTTTTGTGTTACATTTATCTGCTTACCATGAAGTCAAAGTGCCTAGTGGTGGGAATAAGGCAAGAAGGATTTGCTCAAGGCATTAGAGTTTTGTAAAGGACAGATTAAATAACAGTGCTCCAAAAATCAATTTTGAGGGGCTTATGAAGTCTTGAATGGGCTTTTGCAGCACAAAAGCAAGATGGAGTTTTTACTAAACCTGTCATTTATTTTGGTTTACAGCTTCCAGGAAATGATCAGAAAAACATAAAACAAAAGCAAAGTAAGCAATGAGCATTCACACAGTAATCAAATAACAAACATGTGGAAGTGCAATTCAGATCACAGAGCAACTTAACTGATGCAAAAGTATAAGAAAGGAAGTCTTCCCCAACCCCCTGATTTAATCAGATCTGGGAGTAGATTCCCACAGCAGTTCTTGGCCAGGAAGTTTTCCCTGAACTCTTGCTTTCCTCACCAGAGGTTGATTTTATATGGTATCAGACCACCTGGAAGAAAGAAAGAAAACAAAAAGCAAGCTGCAAAATTCCTTCATGAATTCATATGTGATATGTGACCTCATTATGAGTTCAGTGGAATACATAAATACTAAATCAATGCAATGGAGTGAGCTTGTAAAGAAACACATTAGATACCCTTAAGGATTTGAAAATGTGGACAAAACTGTAGCCCCTTGTGAAGTTCTGTATCTCATACAAACGACTCCATCAAACTTTAAATACTGATATACAGGCATAGGTATTGATGTTTGCCCAAACTGGTAAGGAAAAAGTTGTTAAAGGCAGGCGGACGCTAGCTGCGTCCCTCGCTTTATGTCTTGCTGCTTTAAAAATGGAATAATACAGCCCCCTAGCTGTTCGTAGAGGCAATTCATGCTAACGTGGGAAAGGTGATACATGCCTCTACAGCAAAACATGCCGAATTCCACAAAGGATAGCCAGTAAAGAATCGTGATGTGACACAGTTAGGGAAGAGTATCAAAGATGGAAAAATATGAAATATATTAAGTAGTAATAATTCACTTGCCTAGAAAATTTAAAGCAATATGATCCAGGTGCTAGAACAGCAGCATTTGAAACTTCAGCTTCTGAACACCAGCAGCATCAACCTTTACCATTCCATAGGCTGTAACAGCTGGTGTGATTCAGCCAAGGTAACAATATGGTCTGTTAACTTGAAACTTTCCTTTTGTCTTTTAAAATTTACCAACAACTTGCTCTTGTGGAAACCATGCAAGCCTGACAGGAAAACCTACCTTATACAGTGTAAAATACATTTTACACATACATGGGAACCTCATAGTCTTTGCAGAAACACTAAAGCTCTAGAAAATTACTTATTCTAATTGCCTGTTGCTGTAAGAATACAATACCAGGCAGACTTAAAAACTCAGTTGTGGAAAGCATTAGCGTTTCAGAACATTCAGATCAGATTCTTGAAGAGCATCTGAGAAAACCGATGCAAAACCTGAGAATGTTGGCATTTTCTATTTCCAGACTGTTTCACTTATATGTAGGTTCATTTCCCCCCCACCATGTTTAATTGCATGTGGTAATATGTCTGTGTATAAAATGATGTATAAAAAGTGGTGAGATTCTCTTTTCAAACATGCACAGCTCTAGCTAGTGATGGGTATTCAGCTTTCCCTGTTCATGCTACACTGGATACGCACACACTTGCAGAGCAAAGGCTATTAAATCATAGAAGAACATTTTGCTTTCACTTATGGTACATATCTTATTCTAAACTGTAGGATCAAATCTGTCCTGACTCCTGCTTTGTTTAGGGAAGTCGAAACAGATGAGTAGAGGTTAAAGGCATTTCAGACTTTAGTGACCAAAGGCAAAATTATCATCTTGGATGTTCAAAACTGTGGGGTTTTGTACATTTGCTAGACTAGCCCTGACGCGTAAAATCAATTTTCCTCCTGATGGTATTACCAAAACTGTAATTTTATTGGAAGTTTCTCAAAAGGTTAGCGACTCTGTCAGTGTTAATCTCTACAGTCTCTGTTTGATCGGTCTTCCTCTGAGGTGAGAAATTTAGGGTACAAAAAGTCTCAAGATATTTATATTGAAGGTGAAAGGAGATCACGAAAAAATGGAAGTGGAAGAAAGTAGTGTTGCAAATGCCTTGAGAATTTGCCCTACAGAGAAAGCAAAACTGACTGTTCTAGATAGCTGCTATCAACTACATGTAGCACCCTCTCTGCTAAAGGTACAGTGATATTTGGGGCTTTGTTTGCTCTGTGATCTTTTGGGGGGAGGGTGTGTGTGGGTCTTTTTTGTGGCTTGTTGGGGTTTAGGGAAGGATTGTGTGGTTTTGTGAAATCATAGAAAGTATTCAGTAAATATGGGATGAAAAGGCTAAAGATGTCTTGAGTCAGCAGTGATAGCTCCTTAATTAACACATGCTTTGTTTTATACTTATAGTTTAGGAAGAACCTCGTCAGGAGATAATTCTCCTGTAATCCAATTGATTATCAGCTGGAAACAGCATAGACAATCAAGACATGCTTGTTCTACTTAAATACCACATAATCCCATTATTTGGCTTCTCTGCTGATACTTCTGTCAAATTCTGATGGCAGGAGAATACCCACTGAGCCCCGCACATACTGAAACAATCACAACAGGCCTCTGTGAAAGGCAAGTCTGAAATCTAGAGTCACAGCTGATGTTACTCACAGTTTTTTCCCTCCATGCTTTTCCACAAGTGTTCATTACATCAACTACAGCACTGTTAAAGAATTTTTCCTGGTTTAATCATGTGACGCACAGTTAAATCTACAGCAGTTTCTTCAGATGGATGTAGTTGCCTGCTGGTAACACCAATAAAAACAGCTTTTATGATGGAATGCCTGCATCTATCCTGCAGTTTTACTAGCAGACATAGTTCTGTTGAAAAACAATAATGCGTGCTTTAAAAGAAAGCTGGAGAGGAGCTTTTTACAAGACATGTAGTGATAGGACAAGGGGGAATGGCTTTAAACTGACAGAGGGTAGATTTAGATTAGACATCAGGAAGAAATTCTTCCCTGTGAGGGTGGCACAGGTTACCCAGAGAGGCTGTGGCTGCCCCATCCCTGGCAGTGTTCAAGGCCAAGTTGGATGGGGCTTGGAGCAACCTGCTGTAGTGGAAGGTGTCCCTGTCCATGGCAGGGGGTTGGAACTGGAAGAGGTTTAAGGTCTATTCCAATTCTAATTCAATTCTATGATTCTTTTTTAGTAGAGAAAACTCATTTTAGCCAGGTGGGCTTGACTAAACACAAGGTTTGAAAAGAAGCCTTTCCCATACTACTGCAGGGATGGAGCAAATCTTTTTCTCCAAGTGGTTTCCTGACTTGAACCAAGTTTACTCAGATTATCCTGGTGTTACTAAAGCCTTTTTTTTTCTGTCCCACCTCTGAGCCTTGCCTTTGGGTTTATTCAGGCACTCAGAGAGAGGACACTTAGTGCTTCTTAGAAACCTCCAACACTCATCTCTCCAGTCCTTGTTGATTTTGTCATGCCTGCCCTGCTGTCCTCTGCAGAAGCTTCTCAGGCCTCCTTCCTCTAGATGGTCTGGATGCAGGAGCCAGGCCAAGGAGAAGAACACAGGCATCTTTGCTGTTGTCCTGGAATACCTTTCTAACAGTTGGTGTAACATTTGAAACCAGCAACTCAAAGTGTATTTAATAAAAAAAGGAAAAAAAAAAATGCAGGTTAAATGAGGACCTATTTTAATTTACACTTTGCTTCAATTTTACTTCATTTAAATCCTGCTAGCTCAGTTTTCCTGGATACTGGTGAATAACTATTGGTCTACTAAAGGGGATAATGTGCTCCAGACTGTGGAGATGCACCTGTACTATGCCTGTAAAATGCTTGAGAAGGCAAATGTCCTGACCCTAAAAAAGTTCAACAACCTACCTTGTATTATAAACTGGAAGAGCATCTAGCATACAAGACTGTCCAGTGTTTATGTGTTCGCTTCTTACAAACCATACCTGAAAGAAAACATTTCTAAAAGCCATATTTCTGAATGCAACGATGGCTGTAGATACGAGCAACTGAACCTTGTCATTTATTTTATAAATAGCAAAAAGACTGGGAATTGGCAGCCCCAAGTAAGGAAAAGAAGGAAGTTTCTTGTGAACTCATTTTCATAGGGACTTAGGAGTTCTTAATTTATAAAAGAAGAAAAAAAAACATGTTTCCAGACAAAATGTTAAGATAAAACGTGAATACTTTATATGAAATTTAAAACCATCACAGATTACTTACATGCCCACAGTGTGACCCTTACAAGTTTTTTACTTGGTTATTGAACCAGTAGGTCACTGTTTATAACAAAATAATGCATTATTTTAAACAGTTTAAACATGTACAGTAATGGCACCTCGCCACAATGAAATGTAAGCATGATGTTTGCAGAATTACAGCAATCCAAAGCAACTGTGATTAATGCTCTGATTTCAGAACTTGATTACTTTCTAATCCACACGACTGGAGCGAGCCGGAGCATCCTGACAGGTTCATGGTCAGGATATTGCGAAATACGAGCACAGCACATCTGAGTTCTTTTTCCTATTTTATACATCAAAAAAAAAGGAAGCAAGAAAAATAAACAGACACAAAGGAGTTCCAATTTAGGGGTAGCACAGCTGAACTTTCAGGGTTACCTGACAGAGGATAACCTCCAGGGATGCATGGGACCAAGCTCACAATCACCACATTTAACACCCTGCTTTTCCAGGTCGTTAGTAACTGCAACTCCTATCAGCAAAAAAAGGGGAAGTAGAGCTAACCGCATTCCTGTAAATTTGGCTGTTTGTAGCCTGTGTGATTGGCAGACTTAATGCACACTTAATGTTCATTGTTTCATTTATCATGTAGAAATTCATGCATGTATTTAGTCTGTCCTGTCCTGAACCGTGACATCCTCAGGAACAGAAGCTTGTGCATTTCTCTTGAATATATCCTTGTACTTAGATCTTTAAGGTTCAGATTTTCTCTGTCAGCTGGGTAACTGCAATTGCCCTCTGTTTTGCTCTTGACTATATATGTAGTATATGCTCTGAAGCAGGCACTACTTTGACACTGTTCAGAGAATTATAAGGAGGCTACAGTCTTGGCTAGAAATGCAGGAATTACTGTAACATAGGATCAGTTTTGGTGAAGACATTTTGAGTGAAAGAATCTTCACTCTGAATGTCAAACAGCTGGTAGGTGATGGCACATTAACTTACTTGCTTTTTTGGAATAGTTGGCTGGGCCACAGTAGTTTTTGGAGTCCTGGAGAATACAGGGAGAAGCAGAAAGGAGAAAGCTGTTCATCCCAGCCTACCTGTTTCACTGCATTACCATAGTCTTGGTTGGAAATGCATTAAAATGTCTAAATATTCAGCCTAATTGGTTAAGTCTGTCAATTCACAGATAGCACACTGTTCTATTTAAATTCTCACATTTGGATGCTTAAGCTTCTTCAAAATTTTACTTGTTCAAAATGCTTAGAGCGATTCCATTATCACTAAATTGATGCCACAGATAAATGATCAAAGTCCTAAAGTTTATGTGTTCAAATAACAAGAGTGAATAAATTTAATCTTCAATGTGCACACACCTATGCAACATGAAAACTGAACTTCAGGCAGTGTCTGCTGGAAAATACAACTCTGAAGTTCAACATCCGTTCTTCTCGTAACACAATTTGTAATCCTTTTGCATTGCTTTTCTTGCTATTAAAAGCTCGTGTTATTAACAACACTGCTTTGCTAATTGTTTGCCCACATAAAATACCCTGAAAATGTGTTTTTTTCTTCCTTAATTATATGTTTTATAAATTCTTAAAATATTTTCTATACGAAAACATTATTTTAGTGTGACTGAGGTCACTGTCCACAGGTTATATGCAACCACCAAAACAAATCTATTTCCTATGACATTTTGAACTTGCACTTTTTTTTGCAGAGCTTCAATAAAAGTACAGTTAATATTGCAAACATCAAAGTTATACTCTTTCTACAATTTAAAGGCGTATTATTCAACATATACATGTGCTTTGTGACAGCTGTCCATATCCACTTTTATTTTACTGTAAACAGAGTGAATCAAAGTGATACACCCAACTTAAAGTACAAATAGAACAAATTTCAAAGTTACTGATTTGTGACAGTACTTTCAGGCATTAAGCAATACTTCTTCAATGTCCTGGTTTCAGCCTGGTTTCAGACATCTGAAATAGATCACTTCAGCATAGAGACATTTGAAGGAAAACTGAAAATGTGTTGGCTGCTCAGTCAATATTAATTTAAAAATGAGGTTTGGCAGTTTTAAAAAGTGAAAATAATTATTTTTTTATCATATTTTATCCCATATGACTCATAGAAAAAAAAAAACAAAATCCCTGCAGGAAGATAATGTAACTCCCCCACCCTGAGGAATTAACCACAAGCATTCTTCCTGTGAGATTGCGTGAATAACCACAAGTGCTCTTTCTATAAGTTTTTTGCTTTATGTGGAAAATCCCAGTTGATGAATATTGACTAAAAATATTTAAAAGACGTGTCAAGCTCACAGAGGCTTCCCTCAGTCTGTTTAGCTCCCTTGAGCATCTTTAGGTGATAATTTTAACTTGCTGGAGTCCAGAGAAAACAAATCCTAAACTGTAGGTGAATCAAAATGGATAAGGCATCAGGAAAAAGGCATGGACTTAGTTACAGTTCTGGATCCTGCCAAGATGTTGGTATCCGTAATCTGATGACATCCTGAGACAGTAAAACGCTTATGAACGTGAATACATGGCATGGAGGCCTAAACATATCCAGCTATCAGTCTACTTCATGACCAGGCTGACAGGTACTGGTCAGCCAGAGGGGGAAAACTGATGCAGGCTTCCTGGCTACCTTCCTGAACATAATTTGCAATGCTAGCCCAGACTCGACCGGTAGATTTGGAGTATACCCAAACACAAATCTTACAGTGGCTGGAGGCCAACATGGTTCTACTTTGAGCGTTGTGATAAAGATCTAATGGAGTGGTGTTCATGGTTTGAATAACTGTGTGAATGGACTGTTGAGACTATCTACACAAGATTTTTTTTTTTTTAACATTCAAATGGTACTTTTATGGAAAACTTGGAAGACAGCTTCCCCTTTGAAAAAAAGCTCTAAAGTAAAGCACTTGGCTGCTGAATTAAGCTTACTGGACCTTAAAACCACTCGAGACTGTTTTTATTTCTGTAATGATTAGAGAAAAGTCAGGTTTCCCAAGGAAGTCCACAATTTTCAAGACAAGAAAGAACTGGGTGTTATACTGCAGACCACTTTAACACAGCAGGGGCACTGCATTTCTGCATAATATTCACAAGACAAGAGTATATATGCAAATACAGCTGTTAGAAATATATCTAATGTTGGACTAACCATGCAATATATTTCTGTGCATGGACCATTTATCCTAGCTGTCCAGATACCTAGGAGCTTATATGAGGCACTGACAAGACCACCAGATACATAGGAAACCTGGAGAAATGCCTAATATCCTCAAAATCTGTCTGTATATACTCCAGAAGTTAGTCTAAGAAAATACATGCATATAACAGACCTGTGTTTAGGCAAAGCCTACAGGTATCACTATGTTGAACACAAAAGATGGCCACAACATCTGCCTGAGCTACTAAAATACATTTTGGTTTTAATACTGTGATGGGTTGTTCTGCTTTGAGCTGCACATCCTGATCCTGGATCAAAAGCTTCTCATGCTGCCCTGACAGTGAGGAGGCTAGGGGTATACCAGAAGTTGGGAGGGGACACAGCTGAGACACTGACCCCAACCAAGCAAAGGAGGAGCCAAGGCCAGGTTGGGCGAAGCCTTGGGTGGCATGGTTTAGTGCGAGGTGTCCCTGCCCATAGCAGGGGGGTTGGGACTGGATGATCTTAAGGTCCTTTCCAACCCTAACTATTCTACAATTCCCCACACCATATGGTATCGTGCTCAGTATGTAAACTGCGGGAAAAGCTGACTGCAGGGCCTGCTTCTTGGGAACAGGATGGCATTGTTTGGTTGGTGGTAGATGAGCAATTGTTTTTCCTTTGCATCTCTTCTTTTTTCATGGGTTTTATTGCTCTTTGATTTTTTTCCTGGTTTTATTACAATTTATTATTTTTATTTTAATAATTAAACTGTTCTTACCTCAACCCACACGTTTTCTTACTTTTACCCTTCTGTCTCTCCATTGGGGGTGGGAAGGATTGAGCAAGTAGCCATGAGGTGTTTAGCTGCCAACTGGGGTTAAACCACAAAAATGACTCAACAGAAACTTTTCTGCTTAAATTTACTCACACAATTTATTAGGCAGGGGTGGGGGAGCTGTTTTCAGCTGGATTTAAGATGATAATGAAAGAAGTTCACTTTGGTTTATTGCTGCTCCAGATGGTAGCCAAAAGGGACTGAGAAGTGTGGGAGTAACAGCTTTCCAATGGGGGTTGGGATTTAGAAAGCTACATATGCCATGCAACTGTCAACTGTTGCTTAAAAGGTTCCATGGTTTGTTAGACTGGACTGCACAGAGACAATCATAGAATCACAGAATGGTTTGGGTTGGGAGGGAACTTAAAACTCATGTAGTTCCAACCCCATGCCATGGGCAGGAACACCTTCCACTAGACCAGGTTGCTCAAAGCCCTTTCCAACCTGGTAAAGTCAAAGGTGAAGGAAGGGATCCTTCAGGATAATTTTTATGATAGGATACGTTATGAAGTGCAAAGAAAAGAAACCTGGTGATTTTTGCTGTTTGCATCACCAGCAGATAACGAAGAATTTGCTTAATTCAAAGCAAAGGCCCCTTGAGGATTTTGTAGGACTGGCACATTTAGAGACACTCATTTTCTATAAATGTTTCAGTCCATCTCTTCACTGAAAGATAATTTATCTGAGTATGTCAAGACAGGACTCAAGAAAACAGACACAGTCGAGATTTAACTAGAGTTATGAATGTGCTATTTTATGTCTCTGACAGGAAAGGTAGGGAGAGGGACAGACTGAGTAGGAGTAGATTATACTGCTGGTTTTTAATCTGTGCTTTAAGAAAAACTTTCAAACTCCAGGCTTCTGGATTGCAAGAGGTAAATTGCATCGTTGAACTGGTACATCCATACCATTATATATGTTATAAGAAATAAGCTGCACAATTCCAGAGTACAGTTACGCAGAACTCAAACAACACAGAGATAAACTGAGTATTTTGTTTTTCATTAGCAGCAAGAAAGATATCAGCAGAGCCACTACAAGCATAGGTATATCAATAATTCACACTGAATTACCTAGTAGATTTTTAACACCACTACATCCTTTGTGGCCTCTAGTCTGAGTATCTGTATTTGTATAAAAAAAGGTCTTTAGAACTAAGCATCATCAATACAGGACGCATACAACTAACTAATTGTATCCACTTAACTATGGCAGGTGAGTGAGGAGCCTAATTGCCATAGACTACTTACACATTTAATGAGATAAAGCACTATAACTTTTCAAGTATTTCTTTTCAAGTAGTAGTAGTCAAGAAACCAAATGAGTAAAGAAAACAATATGCCTGTAGTTGCTATAAAATGGATTTTATAAAGTCTGAAGAGCCTCAGTTATCTAATAATAAGGCATCTATGTGTTAATCTAATACCGAAGCTAAAAAGCCCTTAGAGTCCCAGTTAAGAAAATATGACATCCTCGAAATAGCTTTTAAAATTTTTTGATCTAGAGTCATCATTAAAATTGTTTTCTGCTATAAAGTCTTGGGAATATCTGGTCCACAAAACTGGTCAAACTTTCCTTTTCCAAAACTTACCAATATATATGAAGTATCCTTGATGACCTTGTATTCAACTCTGTGCTACCTCAGAAAAGTAAAGTTTTCTTGTTCAAAGGAAACTCTTGAATGATCTGAAAAAGCAACACTGAATCAGGTCTTGTAGCATACTGAAATCACGTCCTATGTTACAGTCATACCACCTTGTACCTCGGGAGAGTAAAAGACTGAAACCCACCAATGTGTCAGAGAACAGTAGAAGGTACTACAGTCATGAGAGTTCTTGACCAGCCACGTCTTAGCAGCCTGCAAAAGCAGCTATTTCACAGGGTAAAACTTACATCCTATTCCAAGCAGTTATGTTGAGCAGAGAGAAAAACATCCTCCCTAGCTCCAGCCATTATGACTTGCAGAAAAATTACTTCCTGATTCCAGTCAGGTGATCAATTTAACCCTGACTATGTAAACAAGTTCGATCCAATTAACACCTGACATCCTAACAAACTACCCTGGTTTTACCTGCTGCCAATATTATCATTTAGGAAAGGGCAGCCCCCTCCTCCTACAATATGCACCAGGAAGGAACATAGAAGTATATGCAGAAGACTAGAAAAAACTGGCATGTGGACCAGTTAAAAACACTTCTGTTTAGGGATTGTGTAAGAAAAGTACACAAACAAGTTTCCTATTAAATTTGTCTAGCAATGTCAGTGAGTATCCAAAGCTTTAAATCACAGACTTTATATTCTGACCCAAGATCGCTTCACCATGTCACACATATCCTTTCATTAATTTATGAATTTCCATCTGGAAGTAGTTCAGGTCCCCACCTCCATGACCTTGTCTGGAAAACAGTTCCAGAGCTTTGCAAAAATTGCCAAGAACCTTCTTTTAAATTTCTTATTTATTCATAGTTGTTTGTAAGTATCCAAACTTGAAATAGTGTTATCCTTTAGCGTACAAGTTGTCTTCTCTCACGTCTACCCCCACACATACTTATAAACATATAACCATATGCCCTTTCAAGCTTTGTTTTGCCAGAGAAGCTATTTTCATCTCAGCTGAGAAAATAGGTACTCCTTTCCCCTAAACATCCCACTCTGCACCTGCTGTGAATCAATGTGGGTCATGAGAACAGTAAACAACATTCTGAGAGTTGTCTTACCAATGCCTTCTAAAGCAATGTTAACACTTTATCATCTTCGCTGAAAATCCTTCAGCTAATATTCCCTGAAACCGCTTCATAGACGTGACGTTATGATGGCTCATGGTCACTGTACAGCTGACTGATGCACTAAACCTCTTCCCCTTACTATTGCCAGCAATTATCAAGACACAGCTTATATTAAAAGAAAATGATATTAATCCCAAAGCACCCAGCTCCACTTGCCATACTATTAGGTTTCCATTTTGTCAGTCCATAAGGTCATTTATTTCTTTTCTGATATGCTAGTCATATTCCAGTTTTGTGTCATCTCTTAATGCCATAGGCAGTTTCCTATTTTAACCAACTTCAACAATACTACTGAAATCAGTGTCAATATAAGTCCTAGAGAAATTTTATTAGCAAAGTCATTTCATTTTGATATTTCTATTTTTAACTCTTTTAGTATAACCCTTTACTCAGTTCCTTTTCAACATTACAAATACGTTACAAATCTTTCATTAAATCCCGCCTTCTCCACCTTAAATAACTTCCCACAGGGAACACTATAATGCTTTATTTTGATAAAGGTAGATTAAGTCTTCTGCATTAGACTTCTCTGGGACAATTATCTTATCAAAGAAAGATATTAAGTTAGCCTGATATGATCTACTCTTGATAAAATCATGGGGTTTTTTTCCCACTTTCCATTTACCTCCAGGTCCTTGATAAGTTTTACCTTCAAAATCTACTCTATGACCTTGCTTATTGTTGAGGTCAAACTACTATGCTTGCATTTGAGTTAACCACCTCTTTTCCCTTTTATGAATAAAAGGAATACCTTCATTAATGTTTAGTTGTATCTAGCTGGCCCTGAATTGAACTGATACACATAATATCCTTGCAAATCAGCATTTGCATTTGTCTTTTTGTTCAGTGCCCTGAAATGGGTATTGTTTAACCCTCTCCATTTCATCACAGTAAGTAGTTCTATTCAGTGTTTTTAACATCCTGGTAGATAGAATAGACAGTACTTACAAAATGTGCGCAACTCAATGTGTAGTTTTGAGGAGGGGACAGAGTTTGGAGAAAGGGGAGAGTTTTGGAAGAATCAGAATTCAGAATGCTGTGACAAATGGGAAAGATTGTGTGGAATATTCACTAAGCGCAAGAGCAGCGTGGTAGATTTTAATGACAATCTAATGCATACATGCAGGATAAGGCATGTCTGGCCAAGAAGCTGTCCAGCAGAAAAGAATCTAAGAGCACAAAAGATGGAGAATATGGGGGGAAAAAAAAGAAACAAAGGAAAAGAGGTTAAGAAAATATGACTGATGCAGAAAGGGTGGAGGAATTGGGTGTGTTAGATTATAAACATAGGAGAGGGAGAGCTCGGCAGAGCACCAATCTGCCAGGACATCCTGAGACGTTCTGCCCATGATACAGTTCCCTATCCCAGTGAGTCAGGCAGCCACCGGTACGCTTTTCCTGTCCTAACTATAGAGTTAAACCAGACAATTCCCTGCTATGCTTTTCAGCCCTCCATGCCTATGATTCTCATGTCATCTACTCAGTGTTTCCTACTGCATTATTCCTATAAATTATATATTCCTATAAATTATAAAGATATAAATACATGTGTGCATCAGGCTTATCATTAAGTCCTTTGATTAAAGAACTGTTGTCTTTTTTTCTTTTCCTTTTACAGTGCTAGAAGACCTAACAGATCTAACAATTATTTCTAAATTGTAAATAAGATATCCTTATTTCTTGTTGCAATGGAAGAGGGTTAAAATGCCATCAGCAGCAGCATAATTATGATATGATTTCTTCTAAAACAGAAACAGGAGCAGGCCAAAACTTATGTGAACACACATACAAATAATGTGTGTTATTCCCTTTTATAAACTCTGCAGCCTTAACTATGGATATCAATTTCGTATTCAAGGAACTGACTTACCAAGGGTATTTTAAATATTCTGATTTCATTTTCAAACTAGGAGAAATGTAATTATTTTAGAGGAAGCAGAATTTCTGCTATTTATTCTAATCCACTTTCCTTCTGTAATCTTCTTTGTAAAAAGACAGGCTGTAAAAAGAGGAACCCACAAGAATTATTTACATGCTTTTCACACAATCTGTGAATAGGCATGTTTAATGCTTCTGAAAAGAAGTCACTGTAATACAGTTCAAATTATTAATTTATGAATGTGGCACAATTGATAATACATGCTTACCGCAGCTGTGATTTTCTACTCTACTTGAATTTAATGCTTTTATTATCTTGCCTATGCACTGAGTCTTGGCATATGTATGCAGATGTGCGCCATGAAGCCTTTGAAAATTTCAGGATTAGAGATAGCTAATCTCCCAGGAGCATCAGTGGGAAGGAATACCGAAGGGATAGAAGCACAGCTATAGGTTCTCTCTTTTTTTTTTTTATGTCATCTTTTAAAGATGAAATTACAGCATAACGTCTTTATCAATAGGCATTTATGTTTACATAGTGTTATTTGTCATTGTTAAGTCTTCATTTTTACTTTCCTCTGCCCACAAAGGGCTGTGAAGAAAACAGAGAGCACAGTTTTATAGAGATCCATTTATTAGATTTGATTTTACGAAACAGCTTTTAAAACCCAAAGATAGAACATAGCTTTTGCACAATATTCTGGAGGAAGTGAGTTATTCTGAAAACTGATTATTTTGAAGGTAGGCACAACAGCTTTTATTCTGAATAAATAATGAGACTTGGGAACTTTCTTACAAAACAGTTTGTCACTGAAAAATACCATCTGGCTCAAATTTGGTGAGAGCTTTTATGAGACTTTGCAGTTTCAGTAGTTGTGTTAACAGCAGGTTTTCAGATTCAGGATATACATTTTAGTTAAACTGAGATAGCCCTTCCTTAAAAAGGCAATAGTTCCTTGGTTTGGGCACTTACATGGAATGTGGAATAATTTCTACTGCTGCCTAATTCAGGCCATGAGCATGTGTCCAAGTCCTTCAAATGTCTAAGGAAATGCCATGTTTTGAAGCAGGAACTTTGATGGAACAGTAAAATTAATCTTATGAAAAGTATTATCAGAGATACCTAAAAGTATAACTCTAGATTTCACATGACAGCTATTTTCAGCATGCAGAGAAACTCATTGGGCTTTAATACATACAGCTAAAGGGTAACAGTTATAAAACAGCACTAAATAAAGCTCCTGTTGTGAATAAAGACAATAAAGCAGTTTCATTTCAGTCATCTACATATATTCTTTTCCCTACAGTCGCAGCATGAGGTAGAAATAGACCTTAAAGAACAGACATAAACATTTAAAAATATCCTGAAATATTTTTCTTTAACATTTATGAACTGTAAAGTTATTGCTTTCTATGTTTCAGTGTCTATTAAGATTTTTCTATGATTAAAATGAATTTTATGTCAAAAGAGATAAGCTAGCATACTGATGTTATATGGTTATAGGAAACACACCATAGTTCATTGATTAAACTGAAGCCTTTTCAACAGATTGTTTAATAAATTTCAATCTAGGATTACATCTCTTGCATGAAAGTCCTAATTGTCAAAATGTTTCCTTAACAGCCCTTTATTCAGGAGATTTAATAGCAACCATCTTCTTACAAGGCATCACAACATAATGGATAATTCATTTTCATTTCTGCTAATACAAAATTAAAAAGCCCAACACCTTTATAAGTGGAAGAGACAAACAATTGCAATCTAAAAAGTATTTTTCACTGTTTCTGTTGTAGCTTTCAGTGAGTGCCAACTTGGTGATAACAGTATGTAAAGCAAACTGCAGTGCTCCAGCCAAATAACTAAGAAAATTCACTATGAAAATGCAAAGCCAAGACAGTGTTTTGTACTGTGATATGCACTCCAGATCTGAAAAATTCTTTCTCCATTAGACAAGTTACTACCGTTATGCCAAGATAAATAAGAGGTCTGATAAATGTTTCAAAATGAGAGGCTCAGTTGTTGCTTATCCAAATACTAAAGAACAGCAGAGTAAAAAGTTTTAGGATAAACTCTTAGATCCAGTAAAAGACACAGCTGAAATATATTTAAGACTCTAAAACACTATGGTGGAACAATGTGGATACCTATATAACAGCACAGTGACTGATCAGCAAAGAAAGCAGGTGTTGTGTTATTTTAACCGAAGACAATAGAAAACTAAGATTTAAAACCATAAAAGAGTAATCTTTGCTTTGTGACCCAAAGGGATCCAATGAAGCCTTTCCAGATGGAAATAAACAAAATCTTGGATGTAAGGCTCAAAAGCAGATATCACAATGGAAATAGCAGGCTCTATCCTTATAAAGAACATCTGTTGTGAAGCTGTTTACATTCCTACCAAAGTGGAAAAGAGTATAGCTAATTCTCCATTGCAGCCAGAAGCCAGACATGTTAGGGGGAGTATGAAGTTACTTTTTTAGTGGTTTTTAATACATTATAAACACACACGGCTTTTCATTAACTCAGTTTTGTCACTTGAAAAAAAGAAATAGGGATTTGGGGCACAGAGAATCATTTGCTTGCAATTTGCCAGAGATTTATTTGCACATTTTCTATTCTTCTATATTTTACTACATAAATTTTTGAAGTTTATTTCATCCTTGTTACAAGGAAGAAACAAGGTGTCCATTCATGAGTCCCTTGCTGAGCAGTCTACAAGAAATGAAGAACTTCCAGCCTGTGAGTTAGCAATTTTCTCTCACTCTGCCAGAGATAATAACTAGATTGTGCTTAACTTGAGTTTCTCAGGAAATTACAGATAGATCATAAATTATAGGTTATTACAGCATTAATATTCCTCCTCTCTGCTGTCCAACTCCAGGTTTTCAGAAGTAGTTGAGGTTTTTTTCCTTTGTTTTTTTCTTTTCATTTTAATATTGGGAACTCAAGTATATGTAAGAAGAGACCACAAAGTGTTTGTTCTGCTGTTCCTGTGCTCCCCCATACGCTCCCAGCCCAGGCAGGAGACAGGCAATCAAAGACAGAATTCCATCTTCCCCTGTGGTGGAATGGGTGGCTAGCGGGAGGGGTAGAACAACCACATTGAAATGTTCTTGATTTGCATTAAAACAACTTTATGACATGTTACCACCCTGCTTGTTGTATTTTAACAATGAAGTTTTAAATAGTAGAGCTAAAGCTTTGATTTTAAAAGCCACATTACAAAATTAATTTTGCATACATCTACCATTTTTTATGCCTACTTATGCCAAAATAGTTCTTCTCACTATTTGTAGTCTCTCTCCATCAGCATTCCTGCTCAACACTGCATTCCAGGTCATTAGTGCTCACTCTTGTATGCGTATATATACACACACACAAACACACGTGCACACACACACACACACAGATACTATTTCCCAGTAAAGTTTAGCTCAGACTTCAGCATGAAACACAAAATGATAGCTGTGAATTTATACCGCAGAATAATTTAACTTTATTCCTTCATGTAAGGTAGAATAAAGTTAGTGCAAAGATAGATGGCAAATACAAAGACCACCAAGAGCAAAGAAAGACCAAAGAGGTGTAGTTTGGGAAGAAGGTTTGCTATGAATACAACACTTCAAAAAGAGGCAGTTTAATTTGTATATGGAAAAAATAATACTCACAATGCTTAAGCACAAAAATGCAAATCTATGTGTAGCTCTAATCCTATAATTTCTAGTTTCTACTATATATTTTTCCAGTGAAGACCATATTGCATCATGTAATTTTTATCCCACCACTTCTTTACCTTTGTCCTTTTCATTGTTGGCTTTCAGAAAGACAATTTTTGAAATGATCTGACTGTATATGATTTTGAGATAAATTACACTAATAAATATTTTTATAGTGACTTGAAATTGCATACAAAATCTTGTTTTTCTTCTTCCTATACAAACTAGAGAATAAATTTATAGAAGAAACTTCACTACCAGCACAGCAGCTTGATTAAAAAGGGCAATTACTAATTTTGAAGTACACTAGAGAGACATGACCTGATTACAGCACAGTGATTAAGATACAGATATAGATTAAGATTAGGATGTACTGATATGACCAACAGAATAAAATTAAAGTCACCTTTCTAATAGCTAATGATTTACAAAAGATCTTTTACTTTCCAAATGTTGGAGTTGAGCAAAGGTAATACACATTTTCTTTTATTCCAAAACATTTAGGTTCATATAATCTTGTCTGTTTCCATGGGAGCCAGGTAAATATACACCTTTGAAGTAATGATCCTGATTCTGAAGGCACTTGTATATGTTTCACTTCATACAATCCTGAATTATTATAGTGAGTTCATTTCCCCTGTAAAACTCAAGAATGTGTCAAATAGCTGCAGGATTCAAAAGCTATGAAGCTTAATGTCAAATACTTGTTCCACTTTGAATTTTTTCGGTCTCTGAAGGAATCTTTTACAGAAGTAACTGTTAATTGCACTGAATGGTCATTCTCAGACAGTGAGAAGTCTAGTTGGAGCCAGACTCTTCTTTCTAGGGAGAACAGTCCCTTTGACATAATTAGAGGCATCCTCCACAAAACACAGTTGTTTCTTTAATAAGTGACACTGAACACCATCCCAGCCTACAGCAGCTTTCTGGATTTGAAACACAAAAGTAGTCAAGTCTCAAAAACTTCAAAGACAGCTTTTCATTTTATTTTCTGCTTGATCCACTGATAGAGCAGTTCATTTTCTTGAATTTTGTAAAATGACTTTTTCACTCATCAGACCTGTGTAACAAATCACTGTCTCAATCTTGTTCCTGTTTGATTCATCTGCTTTTCCTTTGGCCTTTGGATAGGAAGCTTCACTTCTGAAACATTTTCTAAATTCACTTTTGTGAACTTTTCTCCCTCAGTTGCACTTTGTTCCATTTTAAAAAATAATTGCATTTCCTGCAACATAATGTGCTAGTTTCAGGGGTTTAAATTTCATCAAATTATCCTTCTTAGAGACAGCAATGTCTTTTCTTTAAAAAGCACCATTCGATAACACACTATCAGCTATAACATGGTGCTTTTAAAGCAGCAAATTGTATAACATAACATATTTCCAGGATTCTCAGTTTCATTCTGCTAACTTACAACAGTTTTTTCACTACTAAGACATTGGTAGTCTCATGTTTGGTTTTTTTTTTTTTTTTTTTTTTTGCTTTTTACAAAGGTTTTTTATTTTTTGA
>NDXB01011940.1:45870-64647 GCA_002631895.1 Agapornis roseicollis
TCTTATTTTTTTTTTTTTTTTTTTATTTTTGCTTTTTACAAAGGTTTTTTAATTTCTGAACTTTGCTGCTGCAGTCTGTTCTAAGACAGTATCTCCTTTGAGGACAACTCTTTAGCAAGACAGGACTGCCAATAATCCTGATCTTTTTCAATGTTAAAAAGGCTGGAAAGCTATAAAGTTCCACTCCTCCAGGCTTTTTCTGCCTCAAAGCTGATAGGCAAACTTCACATAGATATTCCCAGTGCAGAATGTAGTTAATCCTTCTCAAGATGTAGGAACAAGCCCTGTAATATGAATTACATTTTCAACTGGGTATTTACATTTACAGTGTACAAACCAGAAAGCTGCAGAAGCTCGAAGCATAAACTTATACACATGTGTGTTGCAGGAGAGCATACAATGGGTTATGTTAAAATCTTTGCTTACTTAGACCAACTGGAACACAAACACTGTCATTTTACATTAATGGTGATATGCAGCTGAGTTGAGTTTGACCATGGTTAGTTAAGTTTTGTGTCGTTAGGTTTGCTGTCTTGTTCTGTATAATAGCTGATATTACCCTACTTCTTTAACTGCTAAGCTTAGATATCAGTCTTCAAAAGATAAACAAATCTGACCCTATATAATATTTAAGAAGGTTGGTGATAACTCCATAGAAAAAGGCAGGTGTGAAAACCTGTTCTGAACAACACAAAACCAGTATAAAACATGTGGTCCCAGAGAAATAAAGTCAAAACTCCCCAGACTCTGAATCAGAACCAATGTTCCACAAACATGCATAAGTTTGACAAGATTCAGTGTCAGCTGCCTTTTGCCTAGCCAAATATACTCTTTCTTGTGCTCCTACTGTGCTGCTTCTCTGCATGCGTTTCCATCTCCTGCATTCCCCCAGCCTGTCATCCATGTTTCCCTCTGCTTGAGGTTCACTCTTGTCCCCTTACTTTCTGCAGGCCAAACGTCCCACACTGTCACCTCCTCCTCAGCAGCCGTGTCCCATTTACCATGGTCACTTCCCTCCATGGTCTGGGCTTTCTTTCCCAACCCCATGGAGGCAGAGCCAAGGGCAGAGCCTAGGCCTGGCTCAGCACAGAGCCCTGGGGGAAGGGCTGTGTCCGGGCCCAGCCTCACCTTCCTCCAGCTCACACCAGCTTTAACCAACCAGCCCTCCATAAAGACAAGACCCTCCGAGCCCACAGGCTCCACAAGAAGGCAGAAATGAACCTGGATGCCTTGTTCCAGCAAATACAGTTCACAGAGAAGCAGGCGAGGGAGAAGAGACAACTCATCCAACAAGGTCTGCCCCATGGCCGCCATCCTGTGGCAACGACACTGACCACACTTAATGGCTTCTCCATTTCCCTAAGGGAAAGCAGGGTAGACCCACTGTCATGAGGGGATCAGTGAAAGCTGGCAGGCAGCTGGGCTGGCTGCTTATTGCCAATAGCATGTTTTTATAAGAATGTGACTTAAATTCATAGACTGGTTTCGGCTGAAAAGGACATTAAAATCATCTAGTTTTAGCCCCTGCTAACTTGTACAAACTGAGCACACATTGTTATGGGCTTTTTGTTGTGTTGCAGCTAAATTCGACATAAATAGAAGCTATGAAAAAATTAACCAAATAAAAGAAGAGCTGAGCACTGCAAAAATGAAACTGGAAACTAAGGTAAGCGGGCACGTTTATAGTATAGATAATAATGAAATCCATTATATCTACAAATATATGACCTATTCTTTCAGGAATGGATTCATAAACAATTTCAAGGAATACACTTCACCTATCAAATACCACAGCACAGAGAAAACTTAAACTGTGTATTTCTGCAGTGAAAAATGGTCTGTCAACATCTTTCCCCTCTCACAAATCTCATCCTTCAGGCTGGCTCCTGGCTATGGTCAGGGACTCGCTCCCCTCAGGGACAGGAACTTTTCCAGGTAACACTTCCATAATCTGGAAGCACTGGAAACAGCACCTGTGCATGTGGCAGTCACTAGTGCCCTGCAGACAGAGCTTGGCAGGGAGCAGACCACCATGCCAGGTCAGTCTGCTCACAAGACACAGCCATCAGACATCCCAGGTCCTGTCTTAACCATCCTGGAGCTTGTTAAAGCACCTTCCTTCAGAGGCCCAGAAACCATTCCTTTGATGACCATCGCCGTTCAATAAAGGCCTTTCATAGAAAATATATGGAAGCATTCCCTGTGTTTACTTGACAGGATCTTGAGACACATATTAAAGATCTTCCTGTGAGCCTAGGCTCACAGTTAGGGCTTACAAGGCATCCAAGTTTTGATAGGGACAACAAAGACAGAGGAAAGGTTCTGAATCTATTTAGTGTTTTTAAGATTTTATTGTGCTTTTCATTTAACCAAACTTAAGGCATATTTTCAGATTTTAAAAAAAATGAATATCCATTTATTTATGGCTGAAAATGAATCATAGAACAGTTAGGGTTGGAAAGGACCTTAAGATCATCCAGTTCCCACCCTCCCTGACAAGAGCAGAGACGAAATATCATTCCTTTGCTCTTAAATATGCAAGGTAACAGAATGTATATGCACAACAGGAAAGCATATGGAGCCTCCATTGAAGTCAGAACTGTTATATCCTATCACTTAAATATCTTCAAGAACCCTTGGGGATTGCCTCACCTAGTTGTGAAGATAAATGTTTGGGGGGTAGTTTTCATCCTTCCAAAACCAGGCTCTTCTGCCTTCGGCAAAAGTCTATGTAATATGTATAAAAAATATCAACCTTACAGCAAGGGGATAGGAATAAAAGGGAACTCATTTACAAATATTTACTGGTTGCAGATTGAGACTATAATAATGCAAGCAGTTATTCACAAGCTTGCATTTATGGATGTCACAATCTCAGAACCCAAAAATGCTTTAAGATAATATCTTAACCAACAGAGGTTTTATCTGGGTGTGAATTGCAAGGTTAAGTCCTTTGTAGTCTTCCTCATAAATTTATTTATTAACATCACAATTTTATGTTTATACTATTAATTTGTTATTGATGCATTGTGATTTGTATCAAGGTTTATGTGGTAGGTACAGAAGGTTCCAAGAGTAGAGATATTATTGTGAACAACTAATGGGAAGAGCTGAAGAACTATTCCTAATTAAACTTTATGTGCTTTATATCCCAGGATTAATAACATTCTCACTAATGTCCACGAAAATATATTTCCTTGCTTTCTTAGTCAAACATTTATTCATGTATAAATGAGAAATGATACAAAAAACAAGTGGAATCAAGAAATGCATTTCTATCAGACAGTATTTAGGTTTGAAGATCATATAGTTATTGAAATTATTTAAAGCAATTATTTTTCAGTACCGGAACTAAGTTTACATATGTCTACAATAGTAAATGTGATTCAAACAATATTAAATAATGTTGTTCAGCTAATGCTGCTCTTTTTGTCATTCTGTCCAAATAACTACCCTTCTTTATAAACCTACACATTCAAGCACGTGCATGCACAACAGCATATGCCTGACCAAGCAGCTGAGACTGAGTTCAAAAGTGTTTTGACATCTATTTCACAGCGACTGCCTGTGGTCAATCGAAGAGTCTTAGGAAATGCTATTTTTTCCTCTGTTCTTTACAATCAGGTAGCATGTAATTAAAACCTGAATTATAGCATTTTGCTTTTCATGCTTCAATGATTTCTTCAAAAAAAAAAATCAGTAACAAATGCATAGATTAAGTTGGCATCTTACAGATGGAGAAATTAACTGCAGCTCATTATGTTCAATAATATAAATACAGTGGTAAAAGATCCTCTACTCTCTTTGAATTAATATGTAAAATAAATATTCATGAGGCAAGCACTTTATGGGCACTAACATTCTGGACATCTCAGGGATAAGGAAAAGAATGGATCTTTTCCTTCCAAACTCTAATATTCTAGTCTTATGGCATGATTTCACTATCCTCCTTTTTTTGATCAGATGCTCATCATCTGCACCCTCTCTAAATTAATCTACATTATTTCATTTTACGATTTTTTCATTTTTGCCTCTGTAATATCACAATTATTAGGTCTTCTTTGCTTCTGCACATGGTCACGTATCAGCCTGACTATTCAATTTACTTCCTGATGCTTACCCTGGGCCTTTACAGTCCCTGGGCAATTCTCCTAACTTTACTTTCCTTACCCATTCTTCTGAGTATTACAGTATGAGTCATTCTCTTGACCTCCTTTTCTCCACTTCATCAGATGAATGATTCTCATCCTTTAAAACTCTTCAGCACCTAAATGTTCCCTATTTTTCTGCTGTTACAGTTTATCCTACCATATATCTTAGGTTAGACAATGATACAGTAAATGCACTGGTAAATTGTCAGGAACTCTGCAGCAAATTCTGAAAATGAAATGGTGGAACAGCATACTGTTCTATCAGATAAACTGCTGTTTAAAATTAATAAAAATAAAAGTAAAACTATATTCAAAATAGACATTTGGGGGTTGGGGATTTTATGGTTAAACTGTCTTTAACCAATGAGCTAATTGCTATGTCTTTGGCTAAGAATTCCAGAAATTGTGTTCAGAAAACTATAAGCATATCCCTCCCTCCTTCGCATATACAATAGTAGCATTGCAGAGCTGATGATGTGTACAGCTATTCAGTAAAAACAATGATATTGGAACCCTGTCCCCCTGATATTATTGTCTGATTTGGTATGCAATGAGCTTTACGTAGTTAGATGTAGGACATCTTATCATGCTGGGTAACAGATCCCATGTGATCAATATTTTTCCTGGTTTTAACCTGAAAACCAAAATCTCCTAAACTGAACAGAATTACTTTAGATAGATGGACCAGTACTAAACATGTGTTTTCAAAGGCTTAATTGTATACTAGAAGATTACTGTGGGGAAAAAGAGCTGTTATGCTTGTGCTAGTCCAGCAGCAATGCCAACTGTGTTTTAACAGGACCAAGAACATTACGTACAATATCAAAGTATATGAAACAGTAAAACAATGACCTTACTTTATAACCTTTTTTAATCGTTTGGTTATTTTTTCTCTTGGAAGGTTCAGCATCTGTCTGAAAAGGAGTTCTGCTTAGAAATTCTGAAGAAACGTGAAGAGAGCTTAGAAAAGCAGAAAGCTGAACTTATTAATCAAAAGAGCAGTCTTCTTAAAATCTTTGTAAGTTTTCAGCTATGGTATTCAAACAGCTCTTCTCTACTGTATAACAGCAGTCAGCTTTCAAACTTGAAAATATGGAAGTAATGTTTTAAATATGGAAAATATTTTTCCTGGTTTTACTCCACCATACTTAATGTAAACATAGATAAATTCTCACTATTAATTTAAACCATGGTCTAAGTTAATATATGCTGCAGTTTATCTACAAAGCTGACTTAGCATTCCTGACTTCATTTCTTAATGTCTGCTGTTGTGTGACTGAACTCCAATTCTGATGCATTATTTCCTTTGTAAAAGAAAACTAGGAAAGCCTCACCTAAATAGGGTTGCATCATCCACAGTAATATATCGAGAAGGATCAAAGTCAAAAATCCGTGAGGCCAACACCACATTTTAGAAATCCTGACATACCACACAATCTGTGATGCTGGACACACTTAGCCACCTCTGAATAGGTAGCTTATAGATATACAGAAAACAAGCTTTTCAGTTCTCTTTTGTGCTAACCTGGAAATTGCCTTCCTCTTAGTGCATTGAGGGTCCTTGGATATGTAGATGTTAAGAAAAGCCATAGATGAGTAGTCTTCTGCGCATATGTACTTCAAATAAGCAGAGCTGAATTTTAAACATTCAGTATGAATCACCAGTTCTTCAGGATCCAAAGTATTCTCAATCTGAAGTATACAAAGACATAATAAATACCCTAAATATCATAGAAAAATTATTTAGCTATAAAAACTAAATATACTTTGAAGAAGTGCAGTTTCTTTTAACTGTAACTAGTCAAGTTTGATATATAGGTTATAATGTCTTTCTTCCTGTTTATCAGAGTCATTTAATTTTATGAAATTTAGCAATCAGTTAATATTTTTTAAAAGGAATTTAATAAAGACTTTCTCTTTAGAATATTTTTTTCCAGAAAATGAAACTGTAGCTTCCTATCAACTGTATCTTTCTTGGTAGTTACTGAGGGAGGTAAAGTAAGTCTGCATTGTGCAGAGGAATATACAACACTTTTATTTCATTTAATAACAATCTAAAAAAACCAAAAACAGAGTAGCCATAGTATGCTACTGACTTTAAAAGGAACTTTCTACTAATTTCAATAAAGGGTTTAACTGGAAAGCTGATGGCACAGGTTTGTAACATAATGCAGTGATTCTTTAAGTGTTCTTTTATTAAGAATATATCCTTCACTTTTTCAGAGGAAAAAAAAAAATGGATAAAACAGCAGACAAAATTATGGAGCTGTGGATCATTTTCACATTCTCATAAGTCAGGAAAAGTAAATATACTACATTTATAGTACATGTTTGATAAAGACCAGTGTGTTTCAGTCTGTCTAGCTTAACAAAGACTTTCACCTGAACATTCAAGTTTGGTTTTTTTTTTTAGACAGATGCAAAGAGAAAAATGACTGAAGAGGAAGATAATTTTACTAGAGAAGTAACAGAGTTTAGCAATGAGTATGGACTAACAAGTAATAGGGATCTTGTGATTAGAAAAAAAGTCAAGACTGAAATAAATGATTTGGAGAAAGAGGCAGCTCTGTTGAAAAATGGTAAGCTCTATATTAAACTATTTATCTTGGTTTACCAGAGAATTAATACAAACCAGTAAAATACAGCTCTGCAAAACAATAACTTTAAATCAACTTCCTTGCAGTCTGGAACTTCCTTTTAGGACTACACTGAAAGAGTGTAGTCTGACATACCACATTACACAAGCATAATTAAAGCCTCTTCTGTTCCCTATTGTCTTCAGTCCTTTCTGACTACAACCACTATAAGAAGCAGCAGACCTGCAGGAGTGGCTCTCAGTGCCCGATGTCGACCAGAGGTGCATTATCACACATAACATACTGTATTAGGTTTGCACTGATTATAATAACCTATGTCATCACCAGTTATGTAAATTTACTTAATTTCAAAAGAATTTTATGTACATGTATCTTGCAGAAGTGGTCTTTTATTGACACAGCATAGCCTTATCTTTGAGGTAAGATAGAAAATATGAGACTTCTCAGAACAGAGAATCTGACTGAAAAGCAATCCTTCAGCAAGGAAATAGGAGTCATCATGGATCACGAGCTGAGCAAGAGCCAATGACATGAGAATGCCAACACCACACTGAGATATAAACATAATTCTGACCTCTAAAACATGCAAAATAATCCTTCAGTCTATTTAGGGCAGTTAATCTCTTAGCCGGAGTACTGTGCCTCTAGTTTTGGATGTTACACTTCAAGAAAAAATGTGGACTACCTGGAGAGAATCTACATGGGACCAGTGAGAGTCATCAGAGGTCTGGAGAACATTAGAATTTTAGAAACATTAAAAATAAAGAATTGGGACCATTTAACCTACAAAGGAGAAGGCTGTCAGAAGATGGATATCAGTCTTCAAATCATTAAAGGATCCTGTAAAAAGGAAATTAATACATTCACCATGCCTATAGTGAACTAAATAAAAAGTAACAAGTGTAAATGACAATAAGGGAGCACCTGGCTGGCTATTTAGAAGTCTCTCTAAGAACAATGAACAACCAAAGCATTCTGCCTTAGGAGATTCCATTGCCAAAGGAATTAGGAGTCTCCATTACCAAAAGTCTTTGAAGACAGCTTAGACAAGGATCTGTCACAAGTGACAGAAGTAGAGGTGGTGCTGTCTTCAGAAGGAGAAATGCAGTAAATGACCCCTCAAAGTCATTTCCAGTCTCATGATTCTATGATTTATCAAGCACCAGCACATTGAATTCCCGATAACTAATGTACAGCTGATGAAATATGACTGAGTTTGTACTTCGTGGTAACTTCTTTCCCGATGCTCTGATTCTGATCTACAACTGAAAATATCCCCTATTTGTTGTCTTTACTTTTACCTGTTACTTTCAATGATTGATTTTCACAGATTGAGACAGATCTGATCAGTAGAATATGAAAGGCGACTAACATTCTTTAGGCTTCAATGCTGTCTTGATTACATCCTTTTAAATTGCACTTTTTTTGAGGTACAACTTGTCTGTTTTTCTGCCTGCTACAGTCCTGAGCACACTGACAAAACTAAAAGAAAATAATTAAGAAACTCATGGCAAGGAAATTCCATGAGGACCTCCAGCTGTCAGGAAAACAATCACAATTAATTCCAGATGCTATCAGTGCTCAGGTTCAAATGTCCATAACACTAAAGAAACACTGGCTTTTCTTTAGTCCTGCTGATAGGTTCGCCACCTATAAGTCATCTCTATTTATATCTGAAGTTACTCTAAATGAAAACATTCTTTTTATAGCCAGTCCACAAAATATGTAAAACGTCTTAATAAAATAAAACATTTTCTTTCACAGTTATGAATATATCATATGACATAATTTCCCGTGAACTGGGGTTTATATGACTGATTCTAGTTGATTTAAGTTTCATATTTAAGATCTTTTTTGACTAGATGAAGATTGGTACAAGTAATTAACAATATTTAAGATTATATCATGAAGACTAAAACTGCAATGCATTGTAACCTAAAATATATAATTTTTTTTTTTTTTTTAGAAATGGAGTCAATGCAACACAAAAATGTTCAATTAAATGCACTTCAACTACAGAAAAATGAGTTAAAGCAGGACTTACTTAATCTCCAAAATGAACTTAAAGGTGTGCATGACAATCACTTGTTATAATAATTATTTGTGGCTTGACAAATGCTTCTGAAAAACCTCCTGAAGTTATTTTTCTCAAGAAAAAGAAATCATAGATACAAGGTGTTAGTATATGATTACATTATATAATGCATACTTTTTAACATGGTTATATCAAATACGGATTTCAGTGAGATTTATTTTAAATATCAGTGAGACTGGGGTCTACAGATTCCCTGAAACATAAGATATAAGCATGAAAAATAAATTTTTACTTTTACTGATAAGTTATATACTTAAATGGAGAATTTAGTGTTTCAACGTGAAAAGCACAAATACAGGCTGAGCAGAGAATGGATTGAGAGCAGCCCTGAGGAGAAGGACTTGGGGTGTTGGTTAACAAGAAGCTTAATGGGACCTGGTAATGTGTACTTGCAGCCCATAAACCGACCATGTCCTGGGCTGCATCAGAAGGAGTGTGACCAGAAGGTTGCGGGAGGGGATTCTCCCCCTCTACTCCACTCTTGTGAGACACCCCCTGCAGTCCTGCATCCAGCTCTGGGGCTCCCAACTAAGGAGGATGTGGAGTTGTTGGAGCATGTCCAGAGGAGGCTATGAAGATGCTTGGAGGGCTGGAGCACCTTTCCTATGAAAACAGGCTTAGAGATTTGGAATTTTCCAGCCTGGAGAAGGTTCTGGGGAGACCTTAAAGCAGCTTCTAGTGCCTAAAACGGCCTGCAGGAAAGCTGGAAGGAATATTTTTGAGCAACCTGGTCTAGTGGAAGGTGTCCTTGTCCATAGAATGGGGGGTGGAACTAGATTATCTTGAAAGTCTTTTCCTAACCAAACCATTCTATGATTCTATGACTCTATGATTAAAATTGACATAAACAATTAAAATTGTTAAAACCCCATTAACCTATAATTAAAGTCACTAAAATTCAAATGTTTAACAAGCAAAATTAGTTGGACTGGTGACAACAGATTTAGCCTAAGTGCTAAATCTCTGAATTGTAAATTCAGCTATCATCTTCTAACTGATATTTGTGTGTTCATCTATGAAAGTCTGTGCCTAAAAATATTCCACACACAAAGCTGAAAGGAACCTGCCACAGGAAAACCTATAAAAATGCAAAACAATGAAAGCTACAGAGGGAACTAAGAAAGGTTCCATATCAAAGATGATCACGAGCATTTGGGATGATTTTGAAAGTTGGATTCAAAAAAATGTAAGTTGGAAGTGGTTTTGTAACTTTTTTGCAAATGTATAAATACCATATCACAGTAAGAGAACTAAGAAAGACAAGCCTAAAGTATGGTCATATATTGCTTGAGAAAAGGAACAAACTTTTCTAGAAGATTGCAATATGCATGATAATTAGAATAACTAAGTAATTCATATTCTTTATTCAGATGCCTTTTTCCCTATGAACAATTTCACAGAGAAATATTAGAAAAGATAAATTTAGAAAATGTAGGCAGTCTTTGAATATGGATGATTAATATATATTTATAAGGTAATTGTTGATTTATGTTTAGACCTTGAGAAAGAAACCAGGGACGCTGAAAGAATGACAAAAGATTTAGAAGCAGAAAAAGTCCAAGTCACCGAAAAGCCTCAGACTGATCCTGAATGTTTAAGGTAAGAATTTTCTGTTAATGCATTCCTACATTTAATTTTAGGTCTACAACTGCACAGCAGTGCTGATGACAATGACTGTTTTACCTTTCCTGTACAATATTCCCTTGAAATCAGAAGAATCATTCATTTTTATTACAGAACTTGAATTCCTGTTAATACATTCTTTAACCCTTACATGCATACTTCAATGAACTAAGACCTTTGCAAAGAAGTCAGTAAAACTTGGAGGAAGAGCAGGAGACTGCTCATGGGGAAAGGATGTTTCTTTGTGGAAACTGTGGTAGTGCACAAATTACTGATGAGCTGCCCAATGTTCTACATACTTCTGCAGACTGGCTATACAACCTTCCCCAGAGCCTGATTACAATGGAATGGATTGGCCACAATAACATCCTTGGGTCAGATGGGCTATGTACTAATGGGACTAAATGTAGCTTTGTTTTCTCTGTGATCTCTACTATCAGTTCTTGTTTGCCTTCAAATTAAGCTAGGTTTGAACAAAATTTTGAAGGTTTAACCAACACAGAAGACCATCCACAATCTCCCTTAATAGTGAATATTGCTTCCCAGGAGCTGAATGGTAATGACTGATTTGTCATCAGTTATACAGTTTAAGTGTGACACATTTTCACTCTACAGAAAACAACTTAATGTTTTCAACAAAAATATCTTCCACTGTAGGAAGCCTCATATCACAGAATTAACCATCTTTTCCCCATGATATGGTGTCGCAGATGAAAGTGCCCATGGATATTTAAAAATATGTAATAGACATTGCAAAGGAACTTCTCTTACAAAACCTAGTCCAAAATATTCCTTAACATTAATTGTCAGGGAAAAAACAACTTTTGTTGCCATCACCTTTTCTCTCTACCAGTTTTTGATAAAAATAAATATAATATTTTATTGTTCCTGAAAAATTTGAATGAAAAAATGAGATTTTGCATAGAATCCTGGGTGATTTTCTGAAAGATGGTTTGGTAATGGCCCATTTTTGCTGAATATTATTTTTTGAAAGAAAATGATATATCAGCCCTATTACTTTCTTCGACCTCTTACATGGTGTTGAGACACGGCCAAAATTCCCTCAGTGTAAAAATGAATTAGCTCACAATTCTGCATATAGAAGCAAAAACTTTGCATTCAACATATACATAGAAGGCACAGTATAAATAATAACAACAGCAGCAATTCAGTGAGACAGCATGTTATAATTCACTCTTTTACATTATTCATTCCTTCCTGATATACTAGGTTTTGATGCATGAGGTTATCATCTTCCTTCTAAACAACATAATTCCCTTGCAGTAGTTTACTGCCATGATGCCACTGAATATCCAACTTGGTGTAATTAGTTTTCTATAACAGGTTTCCTGTGTATAACGTTCAGAAGTAGTAAAAATCATATTACCTTAAAACCACTTCTCTGCCACTGATTGCTACAAGATCCTAGGCAAATCATTCAAATCTGTATATGTCTGTCATTGTACATACTGAAATTAATTCACAGAACAGTACTTTGGTTTTATCTGGATGGAGAACACAAAACTGGATAAAATAGATCAAATTTTATTAACTACAAAAGCAACGAGTGTTGTTTACAACCAAAGCAAGAAGGATGATATGATTTTCTTATTTTATAAAATGCCTCAGTTTATGGTTAATAAGCTTATATTATTTGATAATTGCATGTAGTGCAAAATATATAATGCTCCTACTGCTATTGCTATCACAAGAAACAAGTGTCCTTTAAGGTGTAATGATATGTTGAGGAGATTTTCTTTACATTGAAATATTTTTTCATTTCTGATTCTGGACAAAATTTAGGACAGATTGGCCTAGATCATATATTTGTCTTGAACTTGCTTTTGATCAGAAAAGCTCAATACTTCATGAGAGAGAGCAAGCCCTCAATAAGTTAACTTAGATGCCGAAAGCAACATAGCTGTGTTACTGTACTTCCATGTCAGCACTAATAGTTTCTGCTTTTCAAGTAGATCTAAGTAGGCAACCCTCACTGCTCTATGTGCTCATGTGTCACATTACTGTGCCGTTTAGAATTATCTCGAATCTTGTCAGACTCATGCAATTCTATAATAGTTTTTTTTATTAACCAAAACATACCCATCACTTCTTGGTTTGGATTGTTGAATTAAGAGAGTGAAGAGAAATTTAAAGTATTATATTCTATAAATAGTGCAGTATAGTTCCCCTGGAGGTACCTGATCACCTTCCAGTACCTACAAGGACATCATCCAAAAGCTGGACTGAAGATCTGTACAATGCTGTTCAGTGGGATAACACATGGCAAGAAGTTGAAAGAAACAGGGTTTAGAGTGAATTAAAGGAAAAACTTTTGTATCACAAGGATATCTTAGCAAACAAAAAGGTTTCCCAGAAAGGCTGCATAGTTGTCATCATTGAAGATTTTAAGACTTGACTGAGTAAAGCCCTGAGTAACCTGGTCTGACCTTTCAACTGACCCTGCTTTGAGAGGGACATTGGGCTCCTGACATCCTTTCTAGTCTGAATTATCCATTGAACCACTTATCATTGTGGATTGCACAGCCCATGTATCAATACATAAGCATTGGCTTATGCTCAGGTGCAGAATTATCTGCAACAAATCCAGTTCTTTTAGCACTGCCTAGCATTTGGAGGTATCATATCTGCTCTGGTCCCTTTGTAGTGTCTCTGAGACATTAAAATATAGTGTCATGTATATGCACATATTTTCCATTCAAAATGCATTAAATACTTAAAGGAGTTATGTCCAGCACAGCAGTGTGCTGTTTCAAAATGACAATACCTAACATCTATTTTTCACACTGTCATGTGTCACAGAGGTATTTGAGGGACCATAGCTGCTGTAGCAGCACACATGATGATGTAGTCCATGACACTAGTCTTCCTGGGTCAGATCCTTGAGTGACATATCCTGTCTACTTCTGTGAGTGCCCACTGAAATGAACCTGAGAGTAATCATAGAATGGTTTTCATTGAAAGGGACCGTAGAGCTCATTTAGTTCCAACCCCCTGCCGTGGGCCAGGACACCTTCCACTACACCAGTTACTCCAAGCGAAGTACAACCTGTCCTTGAATGTGGCCAGGATGGGGCAGCCACAGCTTCTCTGGGCTACTTGAAAAGAACATGCTCGGTATCAGTGTGAAAAACAAAAGTACAAGGCACCTGGGCTGAACCAGAAAGCCCCCCTGAGAGTCTAGATACACCTTTGGCGCTTGCAAAAGACCTCTTGCAGCCAAAGTGCCAATTAATGCAATGTTCAATATACTAGTATATATCTTAATAGGAGTCACTTTTGGTTATATTAAAAATCAATGTGGTTGAACCTACTATGTTTGAGCCCTTTATAGCCTACAAAATAAGATTTTTCACCATGCAGAATCTACTGCAAGAATAGAATTTTAGTTTCTACTGAAAATCATATTTATTATTTATGGAGGAGAAGATTTTGACACAATTAATATACATCAAAATTACATATTTTTTTCCTATGAAATAAGCACAAAATCTAATTCTTTATTTACAAAGCAGGAAATCATGCCACTCTGTAAATGATAAAAGTACCGACATTTTTAATGCTTCCTTAGAACAAATGTGAGAGACAGTCAGCATCAATAACCTGATATATGTAACTCCCAGATCACCCTGTAAGTCTGTTACTGTATCACATACCTAGGCTCAGCTTAAAAATCAATACCAAAAGTAGCTGGCATTGCAAGAATCTTCATTACAATTAAGTATATATCTTAAAGTAAATTGCATTTCAGCTGAAGAGTGTAGCCAGCTAATTCAAATTACAGCAATTCATCTTTGATCTGAGAAAAAATGCCCTGTACCATGTCTGGAGTTTCATAAAATTTCTCCCAAATCCATCAAAGAATTACAAAAGGTCATGAAAAGCATACACTGGTAATTCCAACAGCTTTTGGTGCTGCAGTTACAGGCTTGCTTTAATACACATAAGGTACAGGAAAAACCTAAACCAAAATTTGAATGTTAAGCACAGACACAGTTATGGTTAAGACACTGTACACTCTTACTCAAAGCAGGCACCCTGGAAATTGTAAGGCTTTTGATACGGGTGTGTAATTCAGAGAAATATTTGAGAAAAAATGGCTTTTTTATTATTTTTGATCAGAACAGATCAGCAATTAAAATCCAAACCCTTATTTTGATCATCTGTACTGCCTGTGCCAATCCCAAAAAATCCCAGAAAGCAGGAAAGAGCTTTGGCATTAGGTCTTTTGAGTAACATTTCCCTTGCACGTAGTATGTAGCATCACTTAAGCGGAGCAATACAGGAGTGAAGCAGAAACTAACTGATACCAATAAATTCCTAGCTGTGCAATTTCACAATTATATTCATTGTAATTACTTGCTACATTAATTATTTATCTTCTTTCATATTTTAATTTGAAATTTATGTGTTGCCTTAAGTAAAACAACCTAGAAGTAATTATAATTAAAGTTTATTTAAACCAAGAACAGAGAGTTTCTATCTAAAATTGATATTTTTCATGCTATTCTAAAGGTAGGCTAAGGGTAAAATATTTCTTTGAAACATGAATTTCTATTCTACTTTAGAAAAACAGTAGCAGGAGGGAAATGCATGACGTCACCTTACTTTGTAAATAGTTGAAGGTTTTGTATACTTAGCTAATTCTTAAAAATATTGTATTGCTTCTTATACTTCATAATGCAGAAAAAGAAACTCCATTAGCAAAATTAGAAAGGGAAAAGCAAGGGTTTCTTTCATACAAATCATACAGGAAATATGTCCATTAGAGCTGAACAAATGTTTGATGCTAAGAGTAGATTATCTCAGGCCATACATGCATGGTTCTGGTGGATTAAAAAAAGTAAAATAATAAAATTCACAAGTTAATTTTAAGTTAAATTTTATAATCAGGAAATATCAGTCTCTGGAGTAATATATATGGTTCAAAAATGAGTTTTAGAATGACAGGCTCCTCATCAGTTTTTTTAAGCTTTTCCTTTTAATAGCAGTGCCTTGTGGAGCTATTATGGTTTGAATTTTGTTAAAGTAGCTTTCCATTATAAATTGCAGTATGGATTTACAAAAAGTAGATCAAATCCAACTAACGATAACTTTCTTTGACAAGGCAACCTGTTGGTTAGACACAGAAAATGCAAATGCCATCCATGTAGACATTAGTAAAGTGTTTGATATTATTCCTTATGGGAAACTACTAGTTAATCTGGGAAAACATATTGAAACTTTTCAGGGAGTAAAGCAATGACTGATAGTAACAGTAACAGGTCTGAAAGAAAGACATTTTGGAGGCTAGAAGAAGGTAAGGGTGGTCTTGCCTACTGTTTGAGAAAACGACTTTGGAATAGAAGGTATTTTAAGACAATGGTGTTAAACAAAATTCTAGACCTTGTAAACTGGAGGCACTAAAAAAGGAGGAGGAATATAATTATATACAGTGCAAGTGTAAGTACTTGTACACAACTAAGGACTTCAATAATAGGTACCTGGAAACAAAGAAGAGAGGCCTGAGCATTCTACATAATCAAAAGACAACTATAAACATCAAAATGAAATACAGAATCACAGAATCACTAGGTTGGAAGGAACCTCTAAGATCATCAAGTCCAACCCATGCCCTACACCTCCACTAAACCATGTCATCAAGTTCTATATCCAGTCTCTTTTTAAACACATCCAGGGATGGTGACTCCACCACCTCTCTGGGAAGACTGTTCCAATATTTTATTATTCTTTTCGTGAAAAACTTCTTCCTAATATCCAACCTGTACCTTCCTTGGTGCAGTTTGAGACTGTGTCCTCTATACAGCTGTGGCAAAGATAACAGCAAGAGGTATTTCCAACAAAAACAACCAGGAGGGTGTAAGTATACTGTGTATAAATCTCTCACCCACTGTTCCAGAAAGATGCATTCAGTTTGGAAGATGAGCAGAGAATGGAGGGCCTTTATTGCAGAACAAGGACAACTCTAAAACCTTTCTAGCTTAGAAAATTACATGAAGCAAAGCAGCACAGTATAGAGATAATAATTTCAGTAATAGTTGCATTAATACCTCCAGATTGAGACCTGAATTTCCCTGTACAATAAAAAAAAAATCAAGATATTTGAACTATAAGAATCATTGACCATACTTTTCAAAACCAATAACTACTTTTATAAAGTTGGCCTATAGGATTCACAAGTGTGGGGAATGCTGCACATACTAACTGCTAGGCAGGGGTCTATAAAAAGCTTGTAAGCTCGTTCAATAAATTATTTCAGTTGCACCACAACTGGAGTCTGTGCCTCAGTTGCCACACACAGGCTTTAATCAATGATAATTATGTATTTTAAAACTAGTGTTAGGTCTATAATAGTAAAAGATTAAATTTTCTTATTTTACCTAAGGTATTTTTATTTATTTAAATTTGCGTTTAATTCTCATTGTTACGTATTTTAGTACCCTGCTCACTTTCATGTTTCATCTTCTTCCTAGCATTTATTATTACTACTATATCACTTTCTTAATTTTTATTCTATTTCTGCTCCATCAAGCACATACTTCTATAATTTAATTGTTCAGCACAATTGTTCAAGTGCTTCACTTTATATTTTGAGATACTGAATTCCATTTAGATCTCATTTTCTCACTTCTTCAATCAATTGATAACAGCCTGAAATTTATTGACTTCTTCAGTTGTATCAATAGTATTTTCTGATTAGTACTGTCAGCAAATTGTAAATACCAAGCAAAATCTTGCTTTTACTATACAAAGATATACATCAATTTAGTCTCAGTATTGAATTGAGAATGAATGATGCCAATGCATTAGTTCTACTTTTGTCTTGACACAATGAACTGAAGTCTCTTCTTCTATCTCAATAAAGTCCTAAAACCTTGATAAATATTTTTCCTGATTTTTAAAATAAAACTCAAAAAAATCAATGTACATACTCTCAAGTTGTATATAAACTTGGGAATATATAATATGTAAATATAAAATGGGAATTCCATTTTGTACCACGAGTTCTATGCCCTGTATATCAGTGTAAAGCAATTCTGCTTTATAATACACTCTAATGTTTTCCCCTTTTATATATCTGCTTAAAAAAGAAAATATTGGTCATAAAAAAGGCAAAGGCAAAGTGGAAAATAAGAAAAAGATGTTTTACTTGTCTCAGCAAAATATAACCAAGAGACAGGCTGCTGCTTCTGCAACTCCAACAACAACCAGGTAGGGTCTTTCATGCCCACTTAGAAAAAAGGCTCTACAAACACATATTCAAGCTGCCTTCTACACAAACTAGCTCTTTGAGACCTCTTTACATAAAATTATTCCTGGAATGCAAGTTTTGGCTACTGAAGCCTTGATCCAGTAATTTCAATCTGTGCATGATTTTCAGAGAAACCTGTTTGACAATAACATCATTTTCATCACAGTTCAATTCATAATACTAGCATGTATTGATTTCACAATTATTTTCCCTATTTGCCTTCTGCATATACAGCTGAAACTCAAGAAGAGTGTGTATCAACTACAAATGCCAATGATACTTAATAGCTATGCTCATTTCAAAGCTGCAAAATCAATCACCTTCAGGGATCTCCTCCTTCTTCATCTGTCACTTCTGGCTTTCCAGAGTTATGGAAAATGGACCACTGATAGCAGAGCTCAGTCTAGGACAAGCTAGTGTCCAAAAAAAAATGCTGATGCTGCTATTCAGCTAGAAATTAGATTTAAGGCTAGATTTGGCTATTGCTATGTTTCTTGAATGTTTTCTTCAGAGAAATAATGAAACCTCCTTTCAAATATGTCATTTCAGCTCCAGCTGCTCAGTAGAGCCCATTACCCATGATGCTGTAATTTACCAATGCATTGTTAATCCAGTGCAATAACTTTTAAAAATACATATTTTATTGTCATCAAGGAGAACAAAATGCTAAAAATAAAACACAACCAAAGGACATGGAAGACCAAATGCTAATGTGATTTTTTCAGACAACTTTTTCAATTATATTTGCTTTTCATCATAGTCATAAGGAGGGTATAATTGTCATATTAATCTTTGTTATGGCAAACGGTGCATCTTTCTATTTCCAAAGGTGACAGAAAGCCTTCCATCCATCTAAACAGTATAGTTTCATAAGTGTGCACATGCAACATGATAGCGGAAAGATGAATCTAAATATCTCGCGTATCTTAAATGTAAAATAAAAACCCCCACATTTACTTCCAGGTTAAGCTTTTCTTTTCTTTTTCTTTTTTTTTTTTTTTTTTTTTTTTTTTTTTTTTTTTTTTTTCTTTTTTTTTTTTT
>NDXB01011940.1:64709-227230 GCA_002631895.1 Agapornis roseicollis
TTTTTTTTTTTTTTTTTTTTTTTAATACTTCCATTGTCTCACATCCCTTCTGGTAAAACTTCATCATTCAATATAACTTCATCATTTATTCAGTAACCCAGGCGTCTCCAATGCATTAATTGTGTAGACTGTAACCTAACAGACAGCCCTTCTTTTGTGAATATAATATTCCTGGCACAAACTGTAATTATTTAGCTTCTAAATAAGAAAGAAGTAAGACCTGAAAGCAGAATCAATTGATCTGTGTAAAAATTAAACACCAGATTTAAATGAACACCTTTTATCACCACAACCCCTTGCTATGTAAGGAGCTTTGGAAGTTTCATGAAAGATTTTGTTTAAAATTTTTAAATGCATACACAAAATGTTCCCATTTTCAAAGCACATCATCAATAGCAATTAATTCAAAATCCCAAGACAGAGATGAGCAACCCCTGCTGCTTATCTTCTGGTTGTTCTGGCTTTAATGTACACCTAACATGGACTGGTATCATTCTTAGGTGACAAGCAGCAAACAGACTATGCATCAATTTTACTGTGTGGGAGACAATGAGAGAACATTTTCTGAGATTAACAGACTATGTCTTTTCCTAAAGTAAATTAGGCAACGTAGGGCTTTTGTTTGTCTTTAACAAATTAGGCTTCCAATGTCATGCTAACAGAGAACACAGGAAAAAAAATTAGGAGGCAAGGCAATGAAGTTAAGCTGATTTAATCAAGATCAGAAGGTGATCTTAGATCTTGAAACGAACTTCTCTCTATGAAAATGGCCTGTAGACTATCAATGCACTATGGCACAGTGAATCCTTCATTTCTTAAAGTGTAGTGCAAAGTTTCCTTTTGTTCAAACACTTGTATGTATTCCAAATGCAGGAAGACTATTTCTGAAAGAAGAGGCATTAACTCCTTTTTAATACTGTTCCCATATTCATTTCATAGGAAGTTATACCTTTTGATTTTTATAAATCCATTTCCTTGTGTAGGAAACAAACTCTCTCTGCTGTATGACAGCTAAAGAGGTGTATCATCTATATAACAGGGTTAAATAATTTATTCACTATTGCAGTATATATTAAAAAGTGGTTGCTGCTTCCTCTTCCAACTTCAGAAGAAACATGGTCCTGCTTTGATGAATCAGTTCAGCTATTTAATGAGAAGCAGAATATACACTTTTCTTCCTTTTTTTTTTCCATTCTGTATATGTCCAAGATTACTCACGTTGTTTACTGAAACTGTATTAAGGGTAAGCCACTTTAGTTTTGTCATTACGCTTTTCTTATGACAGCCATGGGAAGACTCAGTATAATCTCATCACCTTGCATTCATCAGACTACTAAAAGCTCTGGCATAGATTTCTCTTGGCCTATTGAGTATTAATTTAAACCACTGCACTGATGTGCGAAGTTTAGGTGTCTCCTTTTGAGCAGGACTAAATGCTCTTTTTGAATGCAAGAAGATACTTATATTGAAGTTAGATCTTTCATAGAAAAGTTGGAGAATTCCTGACTGAGACTACTGGGAAACAGTAAGTACTGAAGTACAGTGGGGAGAGAACAGCAGCAAAAGCAAAGGAGTTTGTGGAGGGGTGTGGAGCAATGATTGCACACGCATAGCTGCACAGGGTCAGGCAGAGGACCCATGAAATTCAACATTCTGGCTACAAACAGATACCCAGAGAAAGTAGGAACAGCACCATATGGTACTTCCTAAGTATCAACATCCAAATTCACATGTTTAAATTAGGAAAATTATGACTAATGAGGCCATAAGTCTTTCATGGTTTATGAAAACAACACAGTCCAGGAATGTTTCTAACAAACTACTTAGTCAAGATACACTTTGTAAAAACCCAAAGAGTCATTTTCTGAAGCTCCTCACATTGTTGTCACAACTGCCAGGGCTGAATGAAATCCAACAGTATTGCAGTAAAGCAGCATCTGGGATTGCCAATTAGAAAACTAGCTAACTTAAATCCTGATCATCAAATGCATCAGCGAGGGCTTTCTAACATAAGTCAAATTGATAACTGGGACCAAAGGTGAAAAAATAGGTACCCAAGCAACAGTTCTCTGATTTGAACATTTATTTGGTTTTGAACACAGAATTAAGAAAGAATTGGAAACTTACAAAGATGATGATTGGGAAAGTATCTGCGAGGCTCTTCGAACAGAAATTGAAATTCTGCAAATGGTATGCCAGTTTCATTATGTGTTTTAACTGTTTGACAGTTTCAGTTCAAGGTGTAATTTCAGATGATTAGCAGTGGGTGTAGATAACGGGGTTTTTATGCTATGTATGCAACCAAATATCCTTGAAGGTGCACTCCAATTCTCCTTTGGTTTGGTCTGTTATTTCCAAACGTCCAGGAATATCATTTCACACAGAAAAGAATTTAAAGATACATTTTTAGCACAAGAGAGACCTATTTGGGGGACTAGTATTAATCATTACTTTCTTGAAAACTGCAAAACATTATGCATTTAGGAGCTAAAGTAATCTGTATCTCCAGCTGTCAGTTAAATGGAAGATGGGAATATGGAGAAATAGAATGATAACAGCACCCTTTTATGCAATATGTTATATTGTCCACTCACAAATTCTTTATACAAACTTATCAAAGTGTGGTTTTTTTCTCTAAAGGGCAATTCTAATTTCAAATTTCTCGATTGTCAGTATGTGTAAAAATAAAATCAGGAAACAATACTTTTAAGTCATTTTTTTGAAGTAAAGGTGTTTTAAAGGTTCATTTCAGAACCCCTGATTGAGCCATATGAAGACCCAGCTGCCACAGAATAACAGTCAGAGGAAATTTGTATTACTCACTGTAATGATCAGCTTCAAGTTCCTGTTGGAGGAATGTAACTTACTTGTAGTTTATCCCTTAATTTTATCATGCTTGTGAAACTTCAGGAACAAAATTCCCCAAACAGCTCAACGTTTGAAAATGTCTCTGTAAAGAACACACTGAACTCATTAGAGTTCATTTTCTATAATCCAATTCTTTTTCTTTTCCAGAATCTATCACAAAAAAAGTCTTCAGATAAGTGAACAATATGTGGCTTATGATATGGAGTGTCGTGGAGGCTAGTCTTTGAGCATTTGAAAACCATTTTACTCGGGCCCTGTAAGGTTTTTCTATTTGCTTGGCTAAACCACAGTTTGTTTCCTGCCTTTACTTTTCATTAAAATAAAATTGTATTCATTTATAAGTGCTGGACCATGTGAATACATTCACTCACTCTGCTCAGGCTCAGTCCACTTTGTGGTCATCATTTCATCACATTCAACTCCATATGCAAATAATCTTTGATCAGCTTCCCACCTGGGGGTGGAATGCATAATTGCCCATCACTTGTTCTTCTACACCTAGAGCTCTCTAAGCTACAGAGGGTGTCTGTCACACATAAATCTGCCAAAGACTTTTTATTAAGAAAGGAGGAATAAACCATTTTTGGAAGCTGACCAAATTCTTCCTGCGACGGAGAAAGAATTTTCCTCTTGGGACACAATCTGCAGTTTGAAGTCTGGCAAGGTTAGATCTACAGCAGTGGTATCAAATAATATTCTGATCCACTGGGTTAGCCAGGGTAATTCCAAGAGGCTGGAATTATCATTCTTAATAACCAGAGCTGTTGGAACTGATATCCTTATAGGGGTCTTTTTGTCTTTTCCCTAAGAGAGATCCTCTTAAGATGTGCTTTATTTTAAGCAACTTAGTCCCTCTGACTTGTATGGGACCATCTGACTATTAAAGTTAGGCAACCTACTAAATTTTGTGGGTTTTGGTCCAATCAAAGGCATATTGCAAAATTATAGAGTTGCAAATCAGTGTGTACAGACAGCTAAAGCAGTGCTGCTTCTGAGTTTAATTGCTGGAAACAGATATGAATTGGGGATTTGCTAAAATGACTGAGTATAGCCTGATCATTTTATTCATTAAGGGGGCTTGCTATGTTTGCTTTTATTTACAAGAATCCTTCCATCTGTTTTGCAATGTTTTTGTATTTACATTGTTGTTCAATCCACATAGATTAAATGCTCAGATATGACATGAAACAGAACCATAGGCTTATACCAGCATTATACATAAACATTTTAGGTAAGTGGAATGAGCAATAGCATCTGTCATGGTTTAACCCCTGTTGGCAAGTAACACACAGCCACTCATATGGAATACCCTTTTGGCCAGGTCAGGTGAGGTGTCCTGTCTCTGCTCCCTCCTGGCTTCTTGTGCCCCTCCTCACTGGCAGAGCATGAGAGACTGAGAAGTCCTTGATCAGAGTAAGTGCTGCTGAGCAACAACTAAACTATCAGTATTGTTCTCAGACTAAAGCCAAAACACAGTACTGTACAGGCTACTAGGGAGAAAATGTACTCTATCCCAGCTGAAACCACGACAACATCCTGTGACTATCAATTAATAATATAGTGTCCCTGGGTTCAAAAAGCATCATGGGAAAAGAAATATGGTAAGTTCTTCTCAGAGATACTTCAGATTTCTGGAAACCAACTGCAACTTCATTTTTTGGGGGGAAGTTGTTTGTTTGTTTGTTAGAGGCGTGTTTCATTTTTATTAGCTGTGAAGGTCTAAATTCTTGACTATTGTAGTAGGATTACAGCATAAATATAGCAAAACTTGTAATAACTCAAATGGCTAAACCTCTATGAATCAATATAACAACAAAACCAGAATAAAGCTCACCAAAATAAGTGAAACAGAAATCAATACAAACCCTATTGGGCTAAACAAATCCCTCAACAGCTCTGAAAAAAATATAATGCCAGACTAAACTAGCTGTTGCTGGCTGAATGTAGATGTATTTTTGTACTCAGAGAAATTAGTGTGTTTGTCACCACTCTCTTACGAAAAATGTAATTTGGAACAAACACAACATTTCTGGTTAGAGGACTTAAGCAGAAGTTTGCGCTTTGTTTATTTTCTTTAAAATGCTCAAACCAGGGATGAGTACTCTTTTAAATAATGAGTGCAAAAGAACCAAACCTTTTGTCATGTTTAATAAATATGTTCAAGAACAGAACGCTGCCAAAGTGCCCTGAAAATGCAGAAAGAATTATTAATTTCACAGATGACATAATAAGATATTTTTAAAGGATAGATTATACATTGTAGACCTTGTTTATGAAAGTGTAACATAACCTCTGAGGCTAGAGGAAGCAGTTTTCTCTTTCTGTAACCAAAAATGATGAATTTGAGCCATAGAAAATTTTGAAGCAGTTAGAGAGAAGGAGGAAGACAGCACAGGAAAAAAGTTGTTATACTAGAAAATGAAAGATGTGGGGAAAACAAGCCATGCTTCTGTATTGGACCTGGGAAGAGTTGCTTTTTAGCATCAACAGATAAAAACTTCCTCATTTTTGAAGGGAGAAAGGTAAATACTAAATTTACCTGGTAAGGATTGAGATTTGACAAGAGCCAAGTCCTACAAACTTCACAGAAGACTTGATGAACTGTGGTTTAATCTCAGGCTTACACACTAACACCCCAGCTTCTCTACTCTGACCACACACCTAAGACACAGCTGAGCAGATGGATTATTGTGTTTTCAATCACCAAATCACAGCCCCCAGCCATGCTTTGTAAAAGGCACTTCCCAGTAGCAGCCTAATGCAAACAGATTACTGCAAAGGCAAATCCAAGATCCATTTCAAAAAACCTAACAGGAAAATAATTAAAGCAGGCCACGGACACAAGGCAGCTTGAGAAAAACCACTGAACTTTCAAAAAGAGGTTACCAGCCAGGGCAAATTTGACCTTGTCTGTTGAACCCTTAATCTACAAGATTATGGGGTTACAAATCAGCCTTAATGAGTTTGGAGGTACAGCAGGTCAAGTCAAGGTCAGGAACCAAAGAAACTGGGAGATATAATATGCCAAAGTCACTGTCAGAGGCCTTGAAGAAGACCCAAGAACCTCCATACTGAACAAACCAAGAGACAGAACACCCAGTGAAGATACGGTTTAACTGTTTAACTAGCCCCCCCCCCGACCTAATGTTGCTCATCCAGATATGTACCTATTCTTGGTGGAAGGAAGAGCTACAACTAGGAGGAAAACCAAAAAACAATGCAAGTATTTTGTTTCTTATAAAAAAGTTTTAAGCTACCACATTTTCATGTTATTTTATTTATTAACAGCCTATTCAAAGAGTACCAAGATAACCACAATATCTGACCACAGACTAAAATTACAGTTAGGTAATGCAGCAGTACCCACACAAATGATCTCTAATTGGTTGACATAAATGTGATTGAATAGGTGATAGTACCAAATTAACATTATAAAAGGAAGAACAGCACCAAATGAAAATAGAAGTCACACTAAAAAAAGTACCTAAAACTGAATGGCAGACTGAACCTGTGAGAAAAATAGCGTGTGTGTGACACAGGGGGCAAAAATATCAACTGAGGTCACATATGCTTGTTCAGCTGATCTAGTGTATGGGGTTCTCAGTCACAGAGGCAGCTGACAGTCTGCAGCTGGTTGCCTACACTGAGCTTGACAGTTTGGCAGTTTGACTCATCTGAAAAATAATTAGAAACCAGGAAAAAGGAACATTTAGTTTATAAACCTGTAGCTGAATTACATGCATAGATCAGAAATGGGTAAGAAACATACCTGCACGGCCAAACCCTGCCACAAAGGTGTAGTGAAAACTTGAGAGCACAGATTCTACAAGAATGATAGCAACGGACAACTAGAAAGAGAAGACATGTTTCAGCACTGTTTCCCTGGTTAAGGATGCTATACCTGTCTGTAGCAGATCCTTCTTGTCCTTCAACAGGAAAAGGATTTGCCATTCACTACAATTTTGCTGCAGATTTAATCAAATGTAGAGTGCAGTATCTTACTATATAATAGGAATTAAATATGTTAGAATTTTGAAGAGACCTATGTGTGCATGTACTTGTTTGGGTGCTTTCTGTTCTAACTGATACCATAGCATCCAGTCAGAGTGAATTTGTACGAAACAATTGGTATCTTTCTATATCACCATGCTTGTCCAGGTTTAAACTCATATTCAGTACAGTAACTCAGGTGTAGAGTGAGCCAACTGGCTTACCACAGTCATCTTCAGATTGATAGCAATTTGCCACATGAAAAAGGATTGTACCTCTGACTGAGCTGAAGTAATAAATAGGGAGCTTACAGTAAGAGAAAACAGCTCCAGGTGATTTCCATGGAAGAGATAACAGGTTTATTAGATTTGTTGCACACCCTTTTCCAGGGATGACAGTGGAAATACACTGGGTAAATACGACTAGCAAAATAGTTGAGCCCTCTGCTCTGAACTTAAAAGTGATACTACAGCATGTTAACTGGGTAAAAGATGACTTTCAAAGTCTAACAACCTATGTCTTGCTTATCAATAGAGTATTTAAGTAGTAGCCCTCTTTTTTTCACTGATTGAAGCTGACATGTAGTGCTTCTATATTCTAGTGATAGGCCAACCTTCCAAATTCCCATCCTTCTTGCTGTGCCTGCCAGGATTTGTCAGCCCTTATCCCAATTACTTTTGTAATTATTTTATTGTTCATCTGGTGAATATTTTGGGCTGAATTTATCAAGTTTGTAGATACTTTTTGTGTATTATAGGTACCACACTGCTGTCAACAACCCTTTGTGTAGCAAAGCGTCTATACTCTGGACTGAAAACCAATTATATTTAGTAATACCTTCATCTGCAGAAGGGCAGTTCTCACCTGGCTTACTGATAAACCTCCTAAAGCCCAAACTGTCAAAAACACTTGCAGAGTTTGAGCTTTATGTAGCTGAAATGCAAGTTCTGATTCTCTGAAGGGCCAAAGTTAAGGCCCATCCATACTTTCACAGTCACCTCCAGTCACTACTGGTACATGTAGGTTTTTAATGAGTTATCAGTATGAGTGTCATTGGTAGAAAGCTTGTATTTTACTTTTTTTTTTTTTGACTGAAATTATATCAAAAAGTATATTACTACATCACTTTCAATTTTAAAAAACTAGATGTGTTACACTAAACTATATACCTTTTGCATTGCTTCTAGCAGGCCTATACGGGAATTCCCAGATATAAGATTCACTACTCCTGTGCTTGCTCCCATTAAGCACAACTCTGTCAGTCTGAATAGCTGAGGAGCTTAAAAATGTCTTTGGAAATGTGAAATGGGATCTGATTCCTTTCTTCCCACTTAATGTCTTGAGTATTTAAAGACAGCATCCACTTGCTTGAAACAGACAGCTTTAAAGTGATCAATTTCACATGTAAATAATTTATTAAATAGATGAAATGCCAGGAAAGGGTCTTTCTAAATACACAGCATGTTTCTTGGGTTTTATTGAAACAATAATTCCTGTTGCTATGTACTCATAAACTTCTAAGCAGTCTTGATGCTATATCCTAGCAAGAGAGGGGCCCCTGCCTTTATTTCACTTTAAAAAGAGAATTGCTGTAATATATTTAACTAAATTTACTCTAGCAAGAAGACAACAAGGCCCAGCCAGCAATCAAACTATGGATTGGAATGGTGTTCAATTCTATACTCTGTGGAGCATTTGATATAATTTGGTACTGATTAAGTTCCCTTAAACAACATCTCCAAACATTTAAGCACATAAAGATAATTCAGATAATCATAAACTAAACAGTGAAGTGTATATTGTATAAAATAAACAGAAAGAAAGAAAATTGATCCTGTCTAATATCAGAATTTTATGTCCCTTGGATTTTTCATATTATGGTTCATAAATTCCTTTTAGCCTTGATTAAAAAATTTGGATAATCAGGCTCAGTCAAGAGGGTTTGTAAAGGGATGTTTCAGTGCCATCTAGTGGCTTTTTCATATTAGTAACAAATGTTTCCTCTGTATGACAACTTTCATTTTATAATCATAATCTGAAAACACTTGTCACTACTGCTATATGCCTATTTTTTCCTCTATTCTATACATAACCATGTTGGACACTTTACCATTAAAATATGTCTGTTGGCTGTGTCTAAGGACATACCATTTCAATGCAAAAATAGAATATCATGCAGGGTGGGGATATACTAAACTACATTAAGTACAAGGAGGAGACATCATACTGTGAGGCTGATACCAGTAACCTAGCCAGGCAACCCTCCTCCCGTCTTCTGGAAAGGAGCACAACTTCAGTTTGAAGATTCCAAGAGGGAAGGTGCATCAGATCTCTTCTGCTAATTGGCACTCTGATCTTTGTCTAATTGATAGCTGAATGTGTTGGCTGTAGCTTCGCATCCATGTTTTCTCTTATGCTTTCTTCTCTGAGATTAAAAAGCCTTTTAATACATGGTATATTCTCCTTGTATTAGCATTTTTGTGCTACAACTAAGTTACCTTTCGGACTCTTCTTTGATAAGCTTAACAAATTGCATTCTTTCTGTCCTTCACAGTGAGGCATTTTTTCAGTGCTCAGATACTCTTTCTGGCTTTCTTCCTATGCTCTCTATGTTACTTTCATGGTTAGAAACACTGATACCTGACTTATAAGCAATATTCTAGTACTGGCTTCATCAGTGATTATACAAACAAAATTGCCTTCCTACTCCTACACACTGCCCTCCTGAATAGATTTACAAATTCTTGTTAATCCTTTTTACCTTGCACATCACATTAGAAGTTTGTGTTGACTCAGTTGCTCAAGATGATTTATAAGGACTTTTGAAAGTTGCTGTTTTCAAGGATACTGTCCTCCCCTCCTTACTTATAAACTGCATTTTTTCAGGCATACAGCTCTGCATGTGAATATATTAAAAAAGTAGCTAATTGCTTAGGTTTGTTCTGCTTACCAAACTACCCATGTTAATCTGCGCAACATCAGCACCATCATCATCATCTGTCACAGTGTCATCCTCTGTGTCATCTGCATATTTTATCAATAGCAATTTTGCTTTTAAGTTCAGGTTATGCACAAATCTGCAGAATCACTTTGGTTTGAGCACTTTTCTTCAGAAGATGCAATTGTAAACAGCCTCACTGCATGATTATTTCTTACTGGCATTGTTTGTTGAAACCATCAGTCTTGGATTTTAATTCATTGCTTATGGACTGTGTGTGCTGCAGTGCCACCTATTTTAAATGAAGAGTAGCATAGTGTACTAGCCAGATCCCTTCCAGAAGTTACAGCATATGATACCTATGCATCATGATTACACCTTTAAACTCTCAAAGAGTTAAATCAGGCCTGTTTTCTATTACATTATTCTGACTAGCATTAATTGTATTCCCATCCTTTAATTCTTTATCACTGAAGCCCTTTGCCCTTTCACCTGGAGCTCATGTCACATTAACACACCATTTAACCATAAGTCCTTTTCAAATACTAATAAGGTATTCACAGCTTTCCTGCTTCTGCAATTTCCCCAGCACTCCAAAATTCACTTCAAAAGCTGGTTGGTATATGTAGAATACCCCTTTTCTTTATGGGCTTTCAGGTGTGAATGATTCAGACTTAATAATTTTAAAACCCCTTATCCCTGACACCTAACTTCTTCCCTACTTCTTAATGAATTCAGTCGAACGAGATCATTAGTATGGTTCTTTCCAAACTCAAACCAGAAACAACATATTGAAGCTCTTTTCCCTTTCTGCATCATTCTAAATAGCTGTAGTATTGATCTACCTGAGGGGTCCATTTGACATGTGTATTTGGGAGCATTGCTCTATATCCTGAAGAAAAAATCACCTGCAGTTGTTAGACCATCAGTCACAGTCTTTCACTCCTCTAAAGTTCCTAAGGGAAATCTATAGCCACACCTGCCTGCCATGGCTTCATGAAAGCAGAAGTTAAACCAGGGTGCTATATTATAGAAAGAGTCATTGCTGGTATGATGGCCAACCTGTAATACCATATTTGATGATTCTCTTAGAGTTTATCATAAAAAGTATATATAGTTCATAGTTATATACAATACTACACTTACAGTTATTAAATAAACTCATTTGCATTCTGCTCATAGTTCCACATTTTCAAGTCTCACTAAATTCCAACGAATTATCCATCAACTGCAAATTTGACTTTCTGAGTCTGTACCCCAAGCTTCAAACACTTCGCTTTTTGTGTAGGTAAGCTCCCTTTGCCCAAACCACAGTGGAATTCCAAATCAGTGGAACTTCTAAGTTATTTATGTGTTTATAGGAAGTTTGATCCTTCCAGTCTCTTTAGATCTGGTTATTTCAAATGAAAAGGATAAAGAAAAAGAAGGAGCCTGGGAAAAAAAAAGAAGAATAGCTGCTTATTGAACTGTAATGTATTTAGTTCTGTCAGAGTTTAAGCTAGCCCATAAACAGAACTATGATTAATATATCTTTATATGACATAAGTATATAATCTTTATTTATAAGTGAGGGCAAACACAGCTAGTATTAGAGAAAGTTCTGCTGCACACTAAGTTAGCTATATATGTGTCTTTTCCTTATTGACAGAGCATTAAAATATGGATGGGAAATTAAAATGCTAGTGGAAAGTTGGCTAACTTCTTTTAAAAAAGATAACATCCTCTCATGATTCTGAAGTAATTCATTAATAGAGACAAAAGATTGATATATTAAAAAAAATGCCTAAGCCCTTTGTAAATAATGTTTTTACATGTATTCATTATTACATACTTACACTAAGAACCAACATTGTATTTGACCTTTAGGAATTCTATTTATATCATTTGAGGATATCTACTAGACATACCTTTAAAAAAAGGATTGTTTCATGATAGAAGTAGAATAGCCCCCAAAATAACTACACACCAGGAATTACCAACATGAGCTTTTTAATCCATACTATTCTTTGTTAAGATCAGAATGCCAATACTTATAAACTTACAGATTTATCATGCTTTGCATACCACAGCACATGAAATCAAGACAATCTACTCTCCTTTTCCAGTTCACACTTTAAATATTGACAGGGTGCTCATGCAAGCTATTCATATAAACCCACAGCTGCATAATTCAGCAGGAGTGTAGGTGTGGATTACTGTGCTAGTAGAATGATTACTATCTTAGAATTACTATATACCTGTGAGAAAATAAGCACAGAAAGCATAGAAGTTGGTGTACTATTTACAGAGGGCTTAGAGGTAGAACAATCATGTTCTCTTCCTTCCATTAATACGGAATTATTACTACAGTCATTAAGTACATCGGCTGGATTAATTATTCAGAGGAATTCATTAATAATAAAGACACTATACTGTATAATGCTGTTGCATTGAAACATGAATAACACTAGGTGGTAGTATGAACTTGCTCCTCATGAGAAACTGTCTGGGATTAACAGCAATAGTTGTGATGCTCATTGAGAAGTCTGCAGTCTTTTTCCTTTAACCATACGTACTTTACATAAAAGAAGCTGAGTGTAACAGTAAATACTGAAAAGTGAAGAGATTTTTCAGAAATTAACCTCCAAAAAAGGAATTCAACTCAACCTTGTGTCATACTCATGCTGTTATAACTATAACCAAACGTACATTATGTATCTTAACGTCTCCTCAATACTCACAAGCTATATACACAAGACCAAAATATAAACGGGTTCTAACCCTTTCCTCCAGTTCTTAAATCCTTTTTTCCCTCCTTCAAAAATATTTTTCCATTTCAATCTTTGTTAATTGTCTCACTTATTTTAGGAATCTTTTTCTGCTTGTTTGCCTTACTCACCCATGTCCTCAGCACCAGAGGTTATTCAGGTGTCTTTCAGATACTCATGCTAAGAGACTTGCTGAACTTGTCCACTAGAGAGCATCACCATCGACTTCAGAAGAACCCACTAGGTTTTGAAAAATCTGTACGATCACCAAAATAGCTCAAATTTACCTCTCTGATGGCGGCTCAGTTTCAACACCCCATTGCAGCATTTCCTATTAGAGATTCAGAGACCTGAAAGTCTGGATACCATCCCACATACATAAGGGCAGCTAGAACACAACACTAGCACTCATTGCAAGTTTTATATAGGTAGGCACAGGTGTAATCATCACACAAAAATTATCACCTATAGAATTAGAGCACCCCTATTTATTTATGGCACCTGAAAGCAAACTGATGCCTCACATCACAGACAGATTACATGGCATCACAGAAGAGCATTTTGGTCACATGCAGGAAGCACTGCTGTATGATGAGGAGAGAACAAACGATGTTCCTGTAGTAAGACTACAGTTACCCTGACAAAAGATGAGTCCATTTTTATCATACTTACACATGAACTGAAGCAGAGGAATGTTTTGCACATAATGTGTAGGAAGGCAAGAGGTGATAAGAGCAGACACTGAGCTCAAGTTCTAGGACTAGGAGTGGCTTAGTAGGAGGCATGTGCACCACAGGGGATGTGAACAAACAGATCAAGGCTGCTGGTGTTGGCTCAGCAGTGACAACATTGTGAAACTAAGTAGAGAAAGAGCTATGTTAGTTCACTTCTCTTAACCAGCTGCAAAGGAAAATCATCAATGGAAAAAAACCCTGCAGGCTCTCACTGGAGGTTATTTATGAGTATCAGCTGTTACCCATCTCTCTGTCACTCTGAAATGTAAACCATAGCTCTGGCTCATGGCTGTAACTACACCAGAATGAGTGAAAATAAACATTCACCCAATCAGTATGAATTCTTGCTAATTTTATCAAACAAAATAGCACAAATCAGTAATATTCATCAATAAAAAAATCCTGCAGGAAGAGGGATCCTTCTCAAGTTTCCAGGGAAACTACCTCCACCAGTAGGTTAGTGAAAATCCTTTTAAGGAGGTTGTCTCCAACCCTATCTTCAATATAATTGTTTAAACCAAATGGTTCATTCTAATGCTTCACAGGAAACACTCGAGCAAATATAATAAAAGAAATCAGACATATTTGAAGATCACATTACTCTGGGGATGATTTATTCCTGTTGAACTGATAATACATAAATAGACCTTTTCACACCCTTTAAGGATTCGAATAATGTAAATTGTAATTCTCTACCTCACAAAAGATACTAGTATATGATGCCTCTATGGATACACTCATATATGCCACTCCAAAGATCTCAAATGTACTGATACATGCTTGAACTGAACTCTAATAACAACACGCCACAGCCATTTGCTGCAGGCAAATACTGCCAGCCACTTGCCATTTTAAACATGGTGCTCCAGTAGAATGTGAACTCCATTGAACAGCACTGGTTTGTTTTCAAAAAGCATGTGCTCCACTATGAGAAAGGAGTTTCTAGGGATATTTTTCTTTTTTTTATTTTTTGAGCAACTTAACATTGTTTCTCACTCAATTTCTGCAAGGAAAGGTTTAAAATGCAGTCAGGCTGAGCAGAGAAGTGCAGCTTATTCAATTTAAGGCTTAATTCCAATTCTCACAAAACATCAACCTGCTCTAACTTTCCATATGTAAGAATACAGGTTTAAACCAGAATAAATTTCACAGATGAAATGTCATGAAACAGCCAATATGAAGAGGCAAAAATACCAGATCAATTGTTCCTTTAAATCTGTCTAAGAGACACTGGAGCATAATTTCATCTAGGGGATCCCATTAACTGCTGACAGCTAATGGGGAAGGAAGCAGTGACTGCTGTCAACTGCCTCATACTTTGCTTGGTTCATCAGTGTCAGTCTCTGCTTCCTCCATCTCTCCTTTTTATCTCATCTGTTAGCTGCATCAGGTCAAGATCTCTGTATGAACATCCAAGCTTTATTCTTCTGCATAAAATACATACAGGTGGTTGTTGATCCTGTCCTGAATAATAAAGTTCTTGCTCTGTGGAGGTGTCTCTACAACTGTAATCATACTTATTAGTTTCATAGGAAACTCCAAGCACATTTCAAGACCCAGCCGTCAAGTTCAATTCACAAGAGTGTCTTGCTCTGATTAATACATGCTTGTTATATTTTTTTATCATTTCTAAACCCTCATTAAGTATTTCAGTACTCAGGGCCCTTAGATACTGGTTAGAAATTAATAGCCAATAATAAAAACTACATGCATATTACTTGTAAAGTATTTTCCCTTTAGGCAGCTAGTGAATTGATCTAAAATGCCAGTAGTAATAAATCGTTTACTCTATGGTAGTCCTGATGTCTCACAGACTCTGAACCCCATGGAGTGCCATAGGGTCTCAAGTGTGGAACTTTGAGTTAATGCAGACTCCAGAGATGAGAATTGCTGGCTAAGTCACTCTTGTTCTATTTAGGAAGATTATCTGCAAGTATCTTAACATGGTACTTGTGCAAGGCCTGGCATTTTGGACTCCTGTTTCAAGCAATGCTTCCTAGGAACATCAGTAATGCAAACTGATAATAAAAGTAGAGTATATTCTCAGTGCTACCACTTTATATGCTTAATTTTTCCTTCCCTAAAACATCATTTGGCAAAAGCATCTTATGCAGCTATCTAATTTCCTCTTATCTGAACACAAAAAATTAGGAGGACAAGTTTACACTATACTAAAGCAAGAGCCTTTTCAAGTGATCTACTATACAATCAAAAATACAACCAGAAAAGTGATGTTCCTAGTAATTTACTTTCAATTGTGCTGATAAAATACCTGCAAAATCAGTCTAATGAGATCACCTAATGAGGCAAGTTAATAATTAAGGCATTGTTTAGAGGCTATACTGTTTTAAGGCAATAATGAACTAGTGGTGCTGCTCAGGGATGCACGAAAAGCTGTTTCTTTTCCCTCAGTTTAAAGACTGGGGCAGTCTGAGGTGCACCATAGAGCTCTCTTCCCAGCTGACTGCAATGTGAACAAGGGTGGTGCATGTTGGGTCTCGCCCCCATATGTAATGACAGCATTGCCAGAGCACAGACCCTGGCTTGAGAGCCAGAAAGCATTCCTTTCTGGGGCTGATAATCTAGATGAAACATCACATATAATTAGGGATCAAAGTGTCTTCGCAGATCAATTGAAACTGTGGGTAGAGATGCTGGTATTCACGCATCAACCAAGCTAATTTTGAAAGGATACCTCAGCTGTTCAGGGAGCCCTTTAATAAAACGAGAACCTGATTCTGTTCACAAAATAATCATATTATGAGATGTATTATCCTCCTTTATCAATTCTCTAGATGTATCAGGTTGAGGCATATGACTGTGTACAACACAGACAGGTAGAACTTGAGGCTCATTCCCTCTGCTGTTTCAGTAACCTGGACCATTTCTCCTCTGCAGTTGCTTATTGTTAATATCTTTTCTTTATGGCAAGGCAGGTGGAGTATTTCATTAATGAAATAAATCAGTTTTATACCAAACATGTCATGATTTTTTAGGCCATTCTGAACAGCAGCCTTGCATGTGCTCCTCACAGACTGGGAGAGCTGGAATTGCTTCTCATTGGGTCCCAGAGCTCCCTGTGATCAGCATTTATATAATGGAAAAAAGGACTGCGTAAATCTTGAAAACACATACCTAACTCTCAGTCTATGGATTCTGTAGTTGTCTGAAGACAATTCTTTTTATCACCTTAGTGACTTAATTTCAGTGGCATCAAAATTGTGCTCAGTAAAAGTCTCATTCATGCGTCATACAGATTCATACACATGGCGTTCAATAAACATGCTAAAAGGCACACGTGTACATAGTGCATAAGAAATAATAACTTAGATTATTAAAATTCAGGAGTTTGTAAAGTATTACTGCAGGTTATGAGAAAAGTTTCAGTGATTAAATCCTACTGGGATAAAGGGTGCTGCAGAGAAAGTTTATAAAGGCAAAACCAAGGGCTCCTGAAGTGCCATCTCCACTATACTAAAGATTTCATGCTAGTGAATGCACTCCCAGTTATTATTGTAAGTGTTATACTAAAGAGGCTAAAAAGGCCTTTAACTTCTATTTTGTGTTGTAAATTGCAAATGAAAAAAAGGAAAAGTATTAGCTTACCCCACCAGGGAAATTTTATATTTTATAGCAAAGAGAGAATTATTACTTTAAGATGTGACAGCAGTTAGATGGAGGCCATAGAAAACAATCCCTTTGAAGAGTGTTTTCAAGGCTAGCATGAAGTCTTTCAGAGAAACAAAACAGCTGGTTTCCCCAGAACCCATGAAACTGCCAGCCATGAGGACAGCCTTTGATTTCTTGGCTAAATGCTTCATCTTCTCAAGCCAAGCTCTGACATCAGTACAATTACTGGGGCTTGGTCTTCAGCAGTCGGAGGGTCTGTCTGGAGACCCCTTGTTTTTTATCACATCTGATGCAGGCTCTGACTGTTGTTCATATTAACAGCCCTGAGGACCTTAAAAACCACTGGCTTCCAACCTTGACTTGCCTGGCTGGTGGCATGTTCTCATCCAAATGAGTGCTCAAGGCTTCCCTTGGCCTGGACACAGAATCCATCTAGCGTATCTATATTGACTATGAATAATAGAGCATTCTGAGACTGTGCCTGGCTGGTGGCATGTTCTCATCCAAATGAGTGCTCAAGGCTTCCCTTGGCCTGGACACAGAATCCATCTAGCGTATCTATATTGACTATGAATAATAGAGCATTCTGAGACTGTGCCTGGCTGGTGGCATGTTCTCATCCAAATGAGTGCTCAAGGCTTCCCTTGGCCTGGACACAGAATCCATCTAGCGTATCTATATTGACTATGAATAATAGAGCATTCTGAGACTGTGCCTGGCACACAGTGAAACACTGCAGCAGAGCAAGATAAAGTAGCTTGTCTCAGTGGTGGCAGTGGTCCTGATGGAGCTGGCAAAAGCTGTAGTAAACTCCTAAGTTACCAGAGCTAATTCTGTGTGCAGCCCAGGCATCATTTGGCTTTTGCCTCTTGTAACTGTTGATAATTCTAGCTTTGATCATTAGATGTTTTACATTAGTCTCAGCCACCTTAAACTGTAGTCTGGCTGGTAGTAACAGAAAGCAGATAATGGTTGTTTTAAATGTTTATATATGTTAGAACTAACATTGCAAAGACAAGAATAATCAGTGCTGTCTCCTTTGCATATACCACCATTGCTCAAATCAGTCCATAGTTAATGTGCTCATAGCAGAGCCTCAGCATCCTCTCTCCCAAAGAGGAGACAAGGATGTACACACACTGCAGTGCACATCTAATGGGCTGGCTGTCCACTGCATCCAAAATTTGTCCATCCAACATGACTGTCCTCCCCCATTATGAGACTGGGGAGGACTAATAGCCTAGAAGCCCTTATTTGCCACTGGAGAACTTTAACCTTCTGTTCCATAGTTGTTAAAATGCAGTTTAGAAGAATGCCTAAATAGCCATTTCTTTCCATAAAACTGAACCATTAAATAAACCCAAAACAGGCACAGCTCCAAGGCTGCATGTTGCAATCCTCTACAAGTGATGTGCCCACCGCTCAACTGGTTTTCAGAAGCATGAAGCTCACACAGAAACCAATCTGAAAGCTTTTTGCTCTCCAGTTCATCACACTTAGCATTTAGTTCCAGTCCAGCAACAGATCACTGGAGTATACTGAGATCTAACATCTTTTTCAGACATTTAAACGCACCTCAAATACAAACCACAACTATATACACCCTGAAATCAACACTGCAATGCTGGCTTCTGCCCTTGCTTATTGAAAACAATGGCAATAAATTCAGCTGACTTCAAAAGAAGCTGGGTTGAACTCACATTATGAAACACTCCAGTTAAACTTATTAGGTCTAATCAGTGTGGTAATGCCTTTATACGTTACATGCTGTGCCAATTGCAACATCCCACGCCCACATTCCTTGGGTTTAAAATAACTTTGTGCTTTGCAACCCTGCCTCATAACTCTCAGTTGGGGTAGCTCTTTAAAGAGTTTTCCCTGTTCCTTGTGTTTTCTTCACAACTTTCCTAAATAATCTGTGGTTTCCTAACTTCAAAGCCAAAAGGCTTAAAATTGAAAAGGAGATGCTCAGTTTTTCTGAAGTCACATTGAACTTGATGCTGATTTAGCTGCAAAAGAAATGAATGCAATCCTGTGGCTTTTTTTGTTACTTCATTTACAGAAAGATGCTTTTCTTCATAGGCTACACTGTATTGGCTGGCCCCTCTCAAATGAGTGTTGAGAGACCTTCTAAAACCAGCACAGGGCAGAGGCAGTGCTTCATTAAAACCTGATTTAATAACAATAGCAGCCCACAAATCATTAAAATTCTGACAGCATTTCAAAGGATACTAAAAAACCAAACTGACTGAAGAAACAGCAATATTCAAAAGCAAAAGAAAGCAGCCTTCCTGTTCACAGGCAGTCTTGTTTCACAAACAAGTGTGATACAAGGTTATGCCCTGTGTAAGTCACCCACAAGGAGTGGAAAAGCTGGTGAGAGACACCAAGCAGACCTTGGGAGCCATCTGTGTGCTGCTTCTCCTTCTGCCAGCCCCTTCCATGGGTCCTTCTGAGGAAGAAATCATCATGTGCCTTTGCACAGCTCCAAACTGAAACCTCCCCTCCAGACAAGACACAAATCAGGGGCATATACAAACAGCTTTATTAAACTATTACTATTCTTGCTGCACTGCAAGTAGTTAAGAACCTGAAGACACTGACACAAACATAACAACACCTTGACATAAACTTCCTGTACTTGACTGAAGTTAAAGGAAATACAGTGCAACAAAACCAGCACTTGCAAAATAATGAGCAAACCCACATAAACGAGGGCACACAACACACCGAAGGCCCAGTATGGAATCACCTAATTCTGTGATGATCACTGTTTCTACGTAGTGACAGCTAACAGCTTGTTCTATTGACTTTATCGTCCATTTTTAAACATGGAACATTCTGCTTTGACAATTACAGTCATTTAATGGCTTGATAAAAATGAGATATAAGGATATGAAAACCTGATTAAGATTGAAATACAGAGGAAATATGGTAAGGGACTAGAATATGTAGGATTTCTATGCCTCTATCTTTAGTCTTACCTTTCAGAAATAAACATATGAAATGCTTTTATCATCATATAGAAGATCATTCACCCATTCCAGAAACCAATGTTATTTGTTTAATATAAAATGTCTTCTTTAATTTCATACAGAAGCAGCAACTAGGAAAAGATAGAAATACAGTGCTTCTGAAGGCATGACACTTTGGTAAGGATGCTTCCAGATAGGAATTTGCCACAGCTATCTCAGAAAGGATGGCTTCCTATTTTACTAATAACCACCAGCTATATAAAATCAAAGACCTTCAGACAGAGTTTCTATTCCACCACTCCATGTAATCTTTAAACCACGTAACAAAATTAATCATGATCAATTACAATACATTTACCACAGCCTTCTATGGGACAGTGGAAAACAGCTATGATTAGAACCTTTATTACATGCTTTTCCATTAATCTGTGAAATCCATTTTAAATGGTACATAATTGTCTTTTCTTAAAATAACTTAAAACTTTTCCAAAGTACAAACCGAACAATTTCATACTAGATAGCTGATGGGAGAAAGAAATGGCAATTGGCTAGGAAAAAATCCAAAGCTTTCTAAAGCTTTACTTCTTTCTTTCATTTTCTGCACTGTACTTAACTAATGTAGGTCAAAGCACAGTGTCCATAGGCCTTAAAATACCTTGCTGGAGGAGATTTAAAATTTTCTGTTTATCTCACATTCTTCATTTCTTTATTTGTACTTCTAAATCCAGAATATGCACCAGGCACAAGATTGTTTTATCACAGAGATGATGGAAAGCTAACTCACTTGGAATAACTGAGTCATACCAGTAGGGATAAACTGATTTTGTTTATTAAGACACAAAAGGGGGTTAGCAGTGGATGATCTTTAAGATTCCTTCCAACCCAAACCATTCTGTGATTCCTTGTGAAGTTAATTCATCCCCCATCTTAGGAGTGCCAGTGTTATAGTTAACCAGAGGGAACTAAGGCTTGAACAAAGGATGGCTAATTATACAATCACATCCTTGAAAATGCATATTGCTATGAGGAGAGCAGACAGAAGCCAATATTCCAAACAGCTTATTCACTCTGTTTTAATTCCTGGTACAAAACTGTGGGGAGTGAAGGCGATAAGATTTGCACGAGAAAGAGTTTGGGAATAAGCTCTGAGGCCTTGGTGCTTTGACAAGCCCTGGGGAGATGAGTTGGAATGTTGAAGGACAGAGAAGGTAAACAAGCAAGCCCTGGGAGGATGGGCCAGGATGTAGTTGTGGTGGGAATCTCAGTTGGAGGCCAGAGCATGTGGGGATTGTGAGAGGGTCTCCAGCATTGTGATTGGACTATTTACTTGGAGAGTTTTACAGGGGCCAATGAGATTGAACGTTGTATGTATGTGCAGGTTGGGAAAGTACCAACCAAGAGGACAAAAAGGGCTTGGTGATGCTTGGTGCATCAACTTGATTTTGTGTCCTGAAATGCCGTGTCCTGAAATGCCGTGTCGTGAAATGCCACACAAAACCCAGTCAGGAGCGTTACAGACCAAATCTCATGGTATCTCCAGACACACCTCACAAAGTACAAAACAAAAACATGGTCTTGCATGGGAGTTATGAATAAGTCACGCAACAGTTGTTAATTCAAATGGTATTAAAATACAAAACAAGTGGAACTTAGCATTGGTGCTCTCTTTATCTAAGAAGTTTTTATTCTACAAGTAGTCCCAGTGGAATTGGCATCAATAAGACTATTAGAAGCTGGATCATAATGAAGGAACAGCATATAATAAGAATAATAATTCCTTCATACCTATTTCAGCAGCCAAGTAGACTGAAAGAATACAAAAATATTCTTTGGTATTTAGGGGTTATTATTCAACAGTTTTACTTCCCTAGGGAGGGTCTTACAACTACTGTGTTGGAAAGGTGACCTTTACATCACTGTTACCATTTATAATACATATTATTCATATACTACCCAAAACTGAATCACATACCCCACAATATACATAGGTAGGTAGAGAAGTAGGCTCTTGTCCAGAAAGATTACTCTCCAGGTGAAGATATGACAAGTGGTGCAATTACAATTAAAGGATAAAAAATGCAGATAAAAAGGAAAAACCACCCCAACCAGCATACACAACCATACACAGTAACTTAAATAAATTATACCTATTAGCCTTATTTTTTATCATATGCACTGTACCTCATCACCTAAATTCCTTTCTTACAGATGTTGCTATAGAAAGGAGCTGTTAGGAAACACAACACAAAGCTGTGTTTGAGCTGCAGAAAGAACCTTCTTCCATCTTTAGCCACTTCAGCCCTCAAGAAAACACACACTCATTGAGGAAACTTCTTGACAGCAAGAATTTTCCTCACTGGTTTAGTAATGGTGGGCAAAAGATTAATGTTCATCTACTCCAGCCACATGCGTTAAGCAGTTATTTTCCCACCTCTTCTGGCATGTAAGATTTAAACAGGAGTCAGCCCAGGAAAGAGCTGGAGGTGTGAATGTGATCTATAAAATGAAAAGGGTCACTGAGAAGGCAAACACAAACTGACTGGTTCATTTTCTCCCACACTAGTAAGAGGAAGCATGAAAGGAAGCCAGCAGTTGCACACCTCAAGACAAACAAAAAGAGATGATTCTTCTCATAGTTGCATAATTGCAAGGTGTTCAATAAAGGATGCTGGGTGTGCTAGAAATGTGCATCAGTTCAGCACCAGCAGGGACAAGCTTATGGAAGAAAAATTCTCAGGAACTTCTGAGGGATGGAAAGTCAGCACTTTGTGGCTTGCTGCTTACTTTATGGGTCCCAAATAGTACTGAAGTACTTAACCCCATTAAAGTGAGAAGTTTTCTAGAAGCCAACACAGAAGTGCTGACATCTCCCAATGTTGCTGAGCTATGAGCTTTCCTGGTATTAGTAAGCTAGCATAGAAAACTGATTTCATGCTTATCTGCTGGAGTAAGTCCTCTGACTAATTTGTTACAAATATGAAGATGCCCTGCTCTCCCAGTAACCTTGTCTTACACACTGAAGGAGAGCTGCAGTGGCTCACTGGCTGCTGAAAGGCAGCATGAACACCACTAAATAATCACATGTGCTGGGAAAAGCCTAGAGAAGTTAATTTCCAGCTGATGCTCAATACTAGCTGGAATGATGATTTATAATATTGCCTAGTACACGTTTGCATCTAGGATGTGAGATGATACTCCCATCATAAATAAACTAAAACGTTCTTAAATATGTATCATTCTAATTTTAACTTTGCAACAACACTGAATATTCTAATTGATCTGATATCTTCACTATTAGACTGCTATTGAAAGTTCATCTTGCAGCAGAGGGTTGAAGTATGGTTTGGGATTATAATACCAGGTACCAGATAAGCTTTGAAATGCAATGGGTTATTCTGATTTCTTGAGCTCCCCAGGGAGCATATATGCTAAAATACTCAAAATAGGTAAAATCTATGGATTCAAATTAACAACAATAATTTACTAAATCTACTAGATTAATTTAAAAGTTTGAGTGACCTGTTTCTGCAGGTCAGGAAAACAAAGTCAGTGACCTGACTTCTTCTGAAGTGGGAAGAAATGGTGAGGATAGAATGAAGTGAGGTTTTGGTCCAATATTATAAAAAACAAGATTATATTGGAAGTTGATTAGGAACTGATTTTCTGTGAGGCCCTTAAATTCTAATGAAACAGCCTTTCAGAGTGTGTCTATAAATTCTTAGAGTTATAAATACCAAACATCAGTTCCCTTTGAATATGACACTACATCACAGATCTAAGCACCAGATCACCGAATTCAAGTATACCATACATGGTAGCATCACAATTCTGAGCACCTATGAACTATCACTATATCCAGTTTGGGCCAGGATGACCTAGGATAACTGGGAAGCAGATTTCTTTCTGTGTGCTTCTTTTAACCATTTAATGGACCAATTTGCATCCTAACAAGAGTCTTTCATTATGTGAGCAGAAGATAATTCAAATGGATTTTAATGTGAATAATTAATCACTTTACTGGACTAATTTAGTCCTGAAGAAATTAAAACCCCAAACTCCTTGATGTACATACTAACCTTCCTTCTTAATTTTCTGCTAGGGATACAAAGCACAGAAGATGGATGATCTCTTTAATATCTGCAATCTGCATCTGAAGACATTAACCATTCAAGGCTACCTAAATAAACAAACAAAAAGTTATTGTAGCTATCACTCTTAAGAATCACTTTAACCCAATTCATATTTGTATGTGCTAGATGTGAGATAAGTTATCAGTCAGTGGAAAGGATTGTACCAAAAGGGAGTCTTCCCTGGCTTAGGAGGTGTCACTAGTCTCCCAGTATACTTAAAGGGTTTAACATTAAAACATTGAGGTGAGAATTTCTCATTTGTGTCTACACAAAATCATAGAATCATTTAGATTGGAAAAGGCCCACATACAGAAAAAAGATTTGTAGGAAAGCCCAATCAGAAATGTTAACATGACAATATGACAACAACATAGTACTGTGTGAAAAGACATCATTGCCAAAACACTGAAAACTAAAATAGCTGCAATTATTACAATTTAATTATGAAGACCCATGGTGACTGGATGTGGTAACAGTCTGCCTAAGGGCAATGCTCCCTTGTTTAAAGGCATTTATGTCATTTTACAAAGAAAAGTCAGGTAATTCATCCACTAGCAAATTATAGAAGAGAGAAATACAAAATGAGCAAATAACAGATGACAGACTGGGCAATTTAATTTTATTGCCATTTTTCATCCTTTTCTTTCTGCCTTTTCTCAGGTAACAGCTTAAACCTTGCAACACACATTCAAGCTCATCCCAAAACACCTTGTTTATGTCTTGATGATGCAATGGTACACTTAACTAACAAATTTTGCCTCAGTCTGTAAATTATTTAAGGCAGGGATTAGCTCCAGGAAGGATGGTTTTGTTATTAAAACTCTAGAATAGGACCCAAAAGACTGGGCTCTGCTACAGCCTTCCAGTGCGATGCTACTCACATGAGTCCTAGTTCAGCATCACACAGAGATGAGCAGCCCAGCCTATGGCAGAACCTTGTCCTGATCCTGAAAAGGCTGTGTGTTTGTTCAGTGTTTATGCCACACTTCCCAGCTCTTTTTAGCTTTAAAGACAATTACCAATGTGTGACAATAACACCCTATTTGAAACTTTGCATTGAAACAGGTGGAGTCATGCAGTAACTGGTCTGACCTGGTTTGTGTTATCTCAGATGAAGCGTGCTGTATACAAGGAGATAGCACCAATCAACAAAGCCACAGGTGCAGCTGGGAACCCAAGCATTGTGGAGCAGCAGTGCGGTGAGTGTCCCTCTGTCCTGTGTCCTGCTTTATTCCAGGTTCCTCAAATAGCTTCTTCAAGGCTTACCAAAATCAGCGGAGAGGTGAACCCAAAGAACTTGCTCTGAGCTCTGCCAAGGTAAAATGAAATACATTGGAGCCAAGAACATCTAAGGAACTGAAATAAGGTGCACCAGGATAAGGTGTGAAGTATCTGTTGAGTTGCTGGAGGATAGGAGCTGGAAGCAGGACATGCTTGGACCTGCAGTGGATTCCACAGGGAGCACCTGACAGTGTATTATGGACTTCAGGGGACAGGGAGGACAAGAGGTGGGGATGCCAGGAAGGGGATGCAGGGCTCTGCTTGTGCAGGATGTGTTGGAGGATCAGAGCCTGATATTAGAGTTTTCTAAGAGCAATCTTCTTTCCTTTGAAGGTAAATTATTTGCAATACTAGTGATACTATACTTTCAAGGCTCAAAGTAAATGACTGCTTCCATTTATGCCAGTGCTTACCTATCAGCTGGTGATTAAGTGATCAAACAGATCAGGGCTGATAAGCTTACCTGGCTGATAGCAATGATCCAAATGAGTTCTCAGAACTATCTATATGATTTAGAAACACAGATTAAATTTGTTCCTGGGTTCTTTTAAATACAATCACCAAATAGCACTTCTGTAAGAGACTTTTCTATTACATGCTGGAAGAAACTTCACACTGTAAAAATAACTTATTGCAAATCCTTTAAGAATCTTATTTGTTTGCCCATGAGTTGCAGCACTAGAGGAAAATAAAATGTCTGTTTGTCAAGGTCAGGAGGACAGTCTGGAAGACATGCTTAGAGGATATCCTGCATATGCAAAATCTCCATGGCAAAGAGCAAGAATCCCAAAGGTACTTTCTTGAAACCTTGCTATCTTTAAGGAAGTATTGATTCTTTTGGATCCAACTAAATAAATGCCTGAAGTCCTCCTATGGCTACTATGACTTCTTTCTAATGGGCCAAGGAACCCTTAACGTGAATTCCAGAATGTATTTTTAATTATGTTTCAACTGTGTTCTTATTTGCTTTAGATGTTTGCAGTATGGATCACTACTCTTCTTCTTCTCAGTGAAGCCAAAGGTAAGACACATGCTTGATAGAGTCTACAAACAGTAAAAACTGTGTGCAATTTAAAGTAGAATACCTGTATTTTTGAAAAAGGATGTGCTTTGGGATGGATTTAACAGACTTCTTCGTTGGGAGCATTGAATTCTGTCATGTCTTTCCCACATTTAACTTATTACTTTTTAATTCTGTAAAGGGTTTTGCAGCTAGCAAACCAATGGGAATTAGAAAGGCATTTTTATGTATTCATTGATACCAAAGTTCTTCTAGAACAGTTTTCCCTACCCACCCTCAACACACACCAGCATTTATGGTGGCTACAACAGTTGTAATGCCAGCCAAGGCACTATGCAGAGAACAAGAAAACAGTCCTGGTCCAATAGTCCTTTTTACCAATAGGAAAGAATAGTTCAGTGGGGACAGACATACAGAAAGAGCAGGGAGAAACAAGAAGGCACAATCCAAAAGTGGAAACACCCGTATGAAAATGACTTGGTCACTTGTGGAGTCTCTCACTGTAGCTCCACAATCAAATCTTCTCTTTTTCTAGATGTATTTCCAATATATATCACTCTACCCCTGTGTTTCATACACACCAATGAATAAAGTAAGTCACGCTGTGACATAGTATGAATTTCTCACCTAGCCTAGCTAACAATAGCTCCTCATTGTTCTCAGTATCTTAAGAGCAATAAAAATTATTTTTGATTTCATAACTGAGATGTTTCAATGGTGGGTAAGGATGACATTTAATGGCAACACCCGTATGCCGTATTTGCATCATTACTGTATTAGAGTCACAATAGAAGTTGGGAAACTCTAGTCCTTCAGACACAGACCACACGTCCCGAGGCTGTGCTTTACTTTAGGCTTCCACTCAAATTCCACTTTATTGCTTCCACTAAAGTCTTATAGTGATAAAAGTATAAGGGAGATGTTTAACGTCTCTCTTGTGAACATTGTGAAGCAACCAGAGGTATCTCTCTCTGGTTTCATTTTACTTCTTCATGAATTGTTGCATAATAAATAACAATTGAGATAATTCCTGAAGCATTAGAACTAATCTGAACTGCTACTCTGTGCAGGCAGCAAAAACTGGTTGGTTCTCTGAATCCATAAAGGATCGAGATTTTATTGTCTTTTGTTGTTAACAATATGTTTAACCAAACACATCCTACATTCTCCTGAGTTCATTAAGCTGAGCTCTACATTATGTGTGCAACAGGAATCAGTGCTGAAGGCCAAGTCCCTGTTACATGCACAAGGCACAAGAGCACAAATGCGCTCCTTAATGGAAAACTGAGCACAAGTGCCTGAATCAGTCACTTTCTGCTTCCTTTTAATGTATAAATTAATATTTTAACGTTTACTGTATAAACACTATCCTGCCAGCTTCTTGTAAAGTGATGACAGCCTAACCTGCGACATTCCAGAACACTAACAGTTTTCTTTGCATACCCAGGAAGGGAGGTTTGCTACAGAAGACTCGGATGCTTTACAGATAAACCCCCTTGGTCTGGGATCCCAGGGAGAGAACTGACAGGCTTGCCCAGCTCTCCAGAATATGTGAACACCAATTTCTTTCTTTACACTAGAGACAACATCATGAAACCTCAAGTAAGAAAGTGCTTTGCTTTTAAGTGCTGCTAGCATACAACATTCAACATATTATATAGTTTCTTTTCTCCCATATTTTTCCTTATGTGTCCCAAAAGAAGCCCCAATTCTATATTACACATGAAGAACCCATCATAATTTTCTTCATTTCAGCTCACTGATGAGCCAGGTATATTTACAACATACTAATCACAGCCTTCTAACACAAGTCACCTTCTCTACAGTAAGCTAATGACTCAAATTCAGTTTCAGGTTTAGCATTATAAAGCCAGAGATAGGTAAGACAGTATAAAATGAAAATTCAATTTTGGCTCCAGTTTGAAAATGTATTCCAGACCCATACATATGACTGAGGGATGTGTATGATTACTAGCTCCTCTGAACTATGTATGAATGGTCTCGGAGGCTTTGCTTATGTGCTTGCCAACGCTGAGCCCTAAAAGCATGTAGAAGGTTAAGAGTGAAGATCAGAAAAGAAAGCACCCTTCAGAAGAGAAAGTTCACCAGAGAGAGGAAGAAAAAACAGGATTAAAACAATAAAGGGAAGCTTAGAAAAGAAAACAGACTACAGAAAAAGGAAGGCGAGGATGAAATCATATGTGAAAAAAGAAGGAAACAACCAAAAAGAGAATGGAATGGATGTGTAAAGAAAATAAACATTTTTTTGAAGGCTGGGGTTGAGGGAAATATGGAGACTAATAAACTAAAGAAAATTATTTGATAAGATATACCATGGAGAGAGCTTGGAGGTTTCTTTTCCAGAGCGCCGAACCAGGTTATTGCTCATGAAGACACATCAGGTAGAGAGATTTATGGAAGCAAAAAGGTTAAAACGTGAGGTTACCTACAAAAACTAGTGGCAGCAAGAGGAAGCTCTAGACTGTGACAGAGTGACAAATGGAAGTAGCTAGGAGTCTGCAGGACTGTTTAGGATGGATCAAATGGGAACACATGCTGAAAGACACCGGCACTATGTCAGCTCTTTCCTCTGAAGAGCAGCAGGTACTGGAAAAAGCTCACAGCAGGATGCTCAAGGTGTTGGAGGTGTCTGGGCTGGGGTTGTCCATAGCATGAAGCAGTTTCGTGGAGCTATGAGCTAGTCTGGTGAAAAAAGAGAAATGACCATCAGAGAGTGTGAATTTTACTTGGACAAAGAGCAAGAAAAATGAAGCAAATTGGGGGTGGGAAATCTGTTGCTGCTGTTTACTTACACTGCATGAAAAAGGTTTCACAGTTGGGTATTTTAATATAAATGGCAGTCACATACAGTGGAGGTGTTTAATGATTTCTCCTGTTTGAGTCACCTCAAAACAAGTTCAGCTGAGAGGGCCTATAAGGTTTTAACTTTAATCAATCCTTCACTAAAGGTAAGATATGTGCTAATTAGCGTATGACAACCTCTTTTAGGCTTACAAAACCATAACAAAAAATAAGAAAGAGACAAGTTTTAAAACAACCCAGGATTCACCATTTCTTGAAAATAATGTCTTATTTCCCAATAAACCCTGGTGGGCTTTCTCAATGAAGGTCTTATCTTCAAACAAAAAAGCAAGAAAAACTGCATAGATTCAAAGTCAGCTGCATACTACCTTGCAGCAGATGCTACCTTTCTATTTCTATGGCCAAGGTTGATAAAATCTTGTGTTTACATGGCATGTTGTACCAGTATATCTCAAAGCATTGCATGTCAGTATCATTAGTTCAATTAACAAGAGGAAGTGAATAATTCATTGACGTGATTAATTGATATCCCCCAGCAAGGCAGTTTACACGTGAGAAACAAGACATACCTCTATGGAGTCCAGAACTATGCCTTAGGCATAGGGTACTCAGCCATGTATCAGAATGTACTGTGGGATGGAGCAATCATGTTGTGTTGTTTGTTGGTTATCTTTTTTACACAGAAAATTTCAGCTACAAGTCCTTCTACTATCAAAACTTCCAATTTCAGGACACACAGGAAAACTCGCTTCCTTATACATGGCCATCTTGCTGGAGCAGACCTCCCCTGGATATCAAAGATGTGCAGGGTATGGTATGACTATTTTCTGACAGTCATTTTACTTTTGTTTGCAAGTGCAGATGTTCACATCACCCCATTAACTGCCTTGAAATTTCCACATAACATTCACACCTCTCTTCTCTTGTTAATTAAATTGTTAATTCTTGTTAAATCAGGGAATATATGAAGGAAAATCCCCTCTGAATGAAGCTCAGTTCCACATGAACACCCTCTTCTTCCTACCTACGAGTATAGCGCACTCCAGTCTTCTGCTAAGTGCCCTTTTGCTGCATTCAGCTCCACTGGAAAGCTATAATTAATTGATTTTTCAATTCCTTGCCAATAATAAAGGGAAAAAAAATAATTTTTCTCACCTCAGCAGAAGGTAAAAATAAACATTCCGGTTTGAGTGAGGCATTTGATCTAATAAAACCAAATTGCTTCTTTCAGCAGATTGGCTTCATTTTATTTAGGCCCATCTCAAAAATCAGATTGTTTCAGAATGAAAAATCAGAATGTTCCATTGCCAGAAGTGGCTGAACAGTATATTTTTGTTAAAATAGATGAACTTTGGGGCTGAACAACTCAAGTACATGAACACAAATTTGTGAATCCAGCTGCCCAGGCATATAAGTTTTGATAGACAAAGCTTGGACAATAAAAAAGTTACACTATCCTCTTTTTCTAACTGGGGTACTATCATTAAGAGAAGCTGACACCATAAAGCAAACCAAGGCATCTAGAATAGAAATCGGAACTGAAGCAAGCTTCTCTGTATCCTCTGTTCAAATCACTGCCTCCACTCTGCCTCCATGTGTTAATTCTTAGTATTGTAGGAATTAGTATACCAAAGATGTGGCTTTCCCAGTCACATAAGAGCCCCATATACAACAAAAATAGATACTTCTTACCTATACCCTGTTACAATTAATATCTGTTTGCTTCTGTTCTTCTGTTTTCATGTTTTCCACCAGTTCATGTTCCACACTGAAGATGTGAACTGCATTTTGACTGACTGGAGAGGTGGCTCCAACGGTTTGTACACTGAAGCAGTTAACAACGTCCGCATTGTGGGGGCTGAGCTGGTATATCTGGTGAACCTTCTGGAGGTAAAAGTATCTGTGGAACATGAAAGCCAGGGCATAGTCTGTACGGTAAAGGCTGTTTTCAGGGTGGCACCTTTAGGTTTGATGCAATAGAGTCAGAAGTACAGAAGTTCTTGAAAATACAGCTGAAAATGTCATAAAAAAATCTCTAATCCTGCAGAAATGGGAATACCTGCTTCAGTGTCACACACAGATAAGTGTGTCCCTGAGGGCTTATAGTCTGTAATTGCTGAAAGTTTTGCTCATGATGGGCTTTATACTGGACAGTACCTCAAATTACAGCTGTCTAGTGAAACGGCAAGTTGCAGAGTAGTAATGGAGGCCCAATACAGTTAAATCATTGCTCTGTGGGTCACATACACTGCCTCATGAGAGGATTATATTGCAGCACAAAGATGAGACTGTCCTGCAGCAAGCCATGTCAGGCTTCCCATGAAGAAGCTCATCTGAGGCTGGCAGACCAGCAGCAATCCCAGCATAGTCCTATCTGTCCAGCAGGTCCTGTGTGGTGGAGCATGTCCATAGCAGGACAGCCATTTGATTCATGCAGAGGATATGCCACAGACAAAGGCACTGAAAACTCCTCCTCCACAGACCCCTATCCTGATGGGACAGACAGCTTTGGGGGTGAGGCAGTGGGTCATTTGCGTTTTGGATAAGTAATCAGTGCAAATATAGGGGAGCTATTGAAGACATTTCCTTTTCCTTCTTTTCTGTCATACAGGTAAGTTCCTGACAAAGATTACTCCCACTCAGAGGCTTGATATAAGATTGGAGGGATAATTTGGGAACTGCGACTCTTTAGATACAGATCTCACCACCTGAAACAGTAACTTCCCACCCAAGACACTCCTCTTCATCACCCACTGGTCTGGCCATGCCCTGGCACAGCATGGGGCCATGATGCAGTGAAACCAGCTTTTATACACCGCTTAACTTGCTTGTTTTCTCCTTTCCTTACATCTTCACAGAAAGACTATGGCTACTCTCCTGCCAACATTCATTTCATTGGCCATAGCCTTGGAGCACATGCTGCAGGGGAGGCAGGGAGAAGGAAACCTGGCATTGGAAGAATAACAGGTATGGAAGCTATTTCAGCTGGTGAAGCTTTATGTTTTTCATGCACCTGAAGAATCACTGCAGCCTTATAAACACAAGGTATAGAATCATAGAATCATAGAATAGTTAGGGTTGGAAAGGACCTTAACATCATCCAGTTCCAACCCCCCTGCCATAAGCAGGGACACCCCACACTAAACCATGGCACCCAAGGCTTCGTCCAGCCTGGCCTTGAACACTGCCAGGGATGGAGCATTCACAACCTCCTTGGGCAACCCATTCCAGTCCCTCACCACCCTCACAGGAAAGAATTTCTTCCTTATATCCAATCTAAACCTCTCCTGTTTAAGTTTGAACCCGTTACCTCTTGTTCTGTCACTACAGTATAGACAACCAATGTTCTTGTTTGTCATAATTAACACAAATGAAGACATGTCCTATAGCATGCCATGCATTTAATATATCAGAGTTCATAGTTCTGGGAAAGGTTTGACTGCAACAGATCAGAAAGGCTTAAATATCCTGACTGTGCCTAAATAGAGGTCGATTTTCACACGTTGCAAGTCCTAGGAAATACTTGTTTATGATTTTTAATGATACAAAAGAATGGGAACAAAATAGTCTTACATGTGGAACAACAGACTTGTGGAATTAGCAACTCATTGGCATATTGGTTTTAAAAGCACGCTCTAATATGGCTTTTTAGATGTTCAAGAGACTGAAAATCTGAAATGAAACATTAAAAATCCTGGTTCTAGTATCTCAGGATGAAACAGTAAAGAGCCATTGACACTCTGAAAAGGAAGAAAGCTGCTAGTCACATAGCTACACAGAGAAACAGAATGTCATGACACACTCAGACACCACTGTTTTTAAAGGTTCACTATTTTCTGCTTTCCTTTCTCTTCCAGTCAGTTCTTTCCTATGCACAGACAATGCTTTGGCTAAGCTGTGTACACAGCAAGCAGTCACACAAGCAGTCCAGGGAAACAGGGATCAGAATTGTGTTGCTTTAGCCCTGAGGAGAGCTCACTGACACTGAAATGTAAGGGAAACATTTTCAGCCAAGCTCTTTAGGAAATGGAAAATAGATTTTTGACCAAATGAAAGTTCTCAAACAAATCTGCACACTCGGATTAACATAAAAAGGTCACATATTTTTCACTAACAGGCAAAAAAGACCCCAAACCTCTTCTTAGAACATTGTTCTCCAAAAGCAAGCCAAGCGTCCATCAGAATTTTACTGTGCTGCAATATCTCCAGCCACTTTTCTATTAAAACTCTGCTTGTTTTTCTGGCTGTGGACTGCAAATTAATTTTTATATGTGCAGTAAAGACAGAAACGTTATGACATACCGTGTACACACACTGCATGTGATGACACAAATACTGATCTGTTTGCTCAATCAGATCTATCTCCATTCATTTAGGTTTGGACCCAGCTGGGCCCCTTTTCCAGTATACTCCCGCAATGGTTAGGCTGGATCCTTCAGATGCAAAATTTGTTGATATAATTCACACTCATGCTGGTCACCTTTTCTTTGACTTTGGTAAGTTTGCATGCAAAAGCTGGCATCAATACAGAGGTTGTCCATAGTCTATCTGAGAGTGATCAGTCTTGATTCCTTGCGCATTTCAGCTCCAGGGATTCTTCAGCCTTGTGGCCACCTGGATTTTTACCCAAATGGGGGGAAGAAGATGCCAGGATGCAAACAGCTTCGTGTACCTACTGGGAATCGGAGCATCAACGACCTTATGAGAGGTAAAAATGTTTTAAAGAAATAATACCTCATTATAAACTACAGTTAGAAATAAAGGCTATGCTAAGGTAAAGCCTTTTGAATGTACGTATTATTTATATAGTTCAGATTTTGAGTAGGGAGAGAATGCTCAAAAATGGGATATTTAAAGCTGCCTTACATACCTTCCAATTTTCTTTTATACTACCCAAAGAAAATTCTAGATGGAAACCTCATTTAAAGCACGTGGACTTGTTCATCACAACCTTTCTAAGAACCTGCAGCTGTGCTGACAGACTGACCTCAGTGGGTATTCCACACATGAAGGGCCAGTAAAATTTCATTCAAGAATAATCCAAAATTGAGTATTTTAAAGCCTGAGCTTTCCTTCTGACTGGAAAGACATCAATCCCAATATAATGGGTTAGACACTCTCATCCACACCATTAACAGCTCTGTCTTCAAAGGGAAGAGCACAAGGTTAAAAATATAGAAGCTGATAAAATGAGTTCTCCATTGATAGTTCATGTTCTTCAAAGAAAGCTGGGCAGTTAATCGGAATTACCCTGGGATCCAATACAATACATCCCAAAAATCCTGTCTTCTGATCCTAACCTACAGAAATGAGAACATGCATTATTCACAACTAAATGTTTTGAAATCCTTACCACTAGTGAAGTAATTGACTTTCAGGAATACTCTGTCTTGGAACTGGTAGGAGAACTTAGTAACAAAGAAGACAGGAAGTTGTCCGCGCGCAAAGTTACTGGGAACCAAAACACTTTCCAATCAGGCTGCATGAGAATGTCTGCATTTTCAGGAAAAAAAACCCCAAACCCAAAAAGTCATATTTTCCAGAGACATTTCACAAGGCTGTTTACAATGCTGTTTGCTGATGCAGAAGCTCAGCTCTACTGAATGCAAGCAGATAGAGGTGGTTTTTCATGCAGCTCCTAGAAATAGAGACAACCTTAACTCCTGCCTCTTGGCTAAACCTTACTTTTGTGCTTATCTCTTCTGTTTGATTTACATTTATGTAGTGCTTTTATGTATGAAGTGCTTTAGAAATGCTACTTAGTAACTTATTTTTATGACTTTTGATACAGTAAGGACTGGAGTATTATGTTCCCATTGTATAGATGTTAAGTGAATTTGGCACTAGCATAAAGTAAGCTAACTGTAAGAGCTGTGGTTCTAAACTTAAAAGCACAGACCTTTCTGAATTAGATTTAAAGGAGAAACTATAAAGAAAGCATACTCAGAAAGCCTTGATGATGCAGGTTATTTTCAAGAAAAACAGACAAAACTACTTTTCAGAGGGTTTTTGACAAGTTTTGTTACTTTCCTTATGCAAAGTACAATGTCAGCTGGTGTTGAGGGTTGTCCAGGGTCAACTGGTCAATACCAATGGAACTGTTTTTAAGATGCATAAATACTGATAATAAGTGAAATTCTGATTTTAACTATAAACTGTGGCAGCTTGCAGTTACTGCAGTGCCTCCGAGACGTCACCCTAAGATTAGGTGAGCCCACATACAGGCTGAAGCAGAGTGGAGCCTGTTTTTATACAACTTGGTCTTAGTACATTGTTCTTTCATAGAGGAGAGACTTCAGAGCCAGTGAAGATAATACTTGTTGCAAGAGACATGTAAATATAACCCAAATAACAAATCCTGCTTTCCTGCACTGGCTGCTTATAAATTTCACTCTGATGGGAAAATGTACTTGTTCCATGCATTTCTGACAAAATCAAGGACACACTGCCAAGCATCGCACTTTTCAGAGCATTTCACAGAATCACCTCTGTCAAATACTGCAGATTTTCTAGAGCTTAAAACACTGAAAAGCCATGGAAGTTAAAATAACTACTACAATTACCTTTAATTCTAGAAATGAGTGGAAACTGGTTTTACAAAATACCATGTTGTGATAATGGTAAGCAAGTGAAAACTACTTTATAGTAACTACTATATGCTTTTAAAAAGCTATACCTATGAATTAGTCAGGTCTTTGACATATCAAAGGGAAATTCTCCTAAATCCTCCTCAGTTCTCATGTTAAAGTAAAAGCAGTTAAGTACACATAGCAGGACAGGAGGCTGCACAATGTCTACCTGAATGCATCACCACCTCTGTTAATTTCAGCATGAGTACAGGGACACACAGATTAGAGCCTGGCTTTTCCCCATAGTAAAATATATATGTAGCCATAAGTACATTTTTTACTATAAAACCTAATAATTCACACCTTAAACGTCTTTTAATTATTACTATATTTTAATCTAAGACATCACTATATGCACAAATGCTTTTGAGGAAAAAAGACCCACGAGTGTTGCTTTGGCATGGACTTTATGTCAATGCATAACTTTAATTTTTTTTACCTGGGCTCTTTCCCAGAATATAGATCTCTTGGATGTGGACATAAAAGAAGTCTCAGGTACTATGCTGAGAGTATTATCACTCCAAATGGATTTGTTGGGTATCAGTGTGAAACTTATCGAGCTTTTGTATTGGTAAGTATCAGGTACACATTTATCTGAGGGGTTATAGCCCTGCCTTTCTTCTCTTACTAATTTCTAAGACAGTTTCTAAACTCTGGATCATGCGATATAGGGTGGGCTATGAAGATTCACTGACTACCTTCATCCAGAGGACATGAAAAGTATAGGAAAAATGTAAAATAAACTTAAAAAACAAAACAAAACAAAACAAAACAAATAAACAAACAAAAGAATTAAAGATCTAGAAGAAAATAAAGCAGTAAATACATTTACAAAGGGGAATATGAAGCAGCTGGGCTTGCCTGTTGCATAGGTCACCAGTTAAGGTCACTCTGGTGAAACGCATCATCAAGAGGACAGCCTCTGGATTTCAGAAGTGTTTAAATATCTGTATAAACAATAAATGTCCTTAGTATATACAGCAGAGGCGATATTTATACATTGCAGCATTGCTCACACAACCCCCAGGTGGCAGAATAAAGAAGACAGTACAATATCCTGGTGTTTTCTGCCAGACATAACCAGGCTTTTAGAGGACCAGTTCTGGCAGCACAACTGGAGGCTGGTCAAGGAGGAAGATAAGTCTGAATTTCTTTCCATCTAATCCCAAAAAGAATGATTACAATACTGGGAAAAACTGTTAATGTTTGCAGCAATATTGCCAAGTAACTTGTACCTTTTCAAAAAAGCTGGAAAAAAGCTGAAGTAATTTATTCAACTTTAAGAAGTGGGCTTAAAACAGATAACATCTTGTAACACACATTGTTATTTTCCCCCAGGGACACTGCTTCCCATGTCCAAAGGAAGGATGCCCACTAATGGGTCATTATGCTGATACGTTTTTACATAAAACTGAAAAAGAACATCAAAAGGTTTATTTAAACACAGGACCCTCCTCTCCATATGCCCGTAAGTGCTCATTTTGAGAGGTGAATTCTAAAGTGGCAATGAATTTTATGTAAAAAGTCTCTTACACTACTCCAGAGAGCTGCTGGAGTTAATGGGTGGCACTCAGTGCCAAATCTAGTTTCAAGTGTGTTAGGAACACACAGTACCAACATTACCTAGGCTGAGACAATTATAGAAACAGATCAACTGATGTCGACCTCTGAGTTAGGAGCAATGCTAAAATCTTTGTTAATTACATGATGGCTTCAAAAATTCTATAAAGCTGAAGATGGGAGGAACGTTGTGCTGAAAGTGCGCGATGCCAAACAATAATAAAAAAGTTACACTGTCTTTATTGACAAAAAGTTATAAAATGGAATAAATTCTTTTGCTAAGCTCATCAGGTCAAAATGGCAGGGAGTAAGAAGTAGTACAGTTTTCAATGTGATTTATGTAGAAGCAGCCAGTGAGAAATAAGAAAACTTGTAAGTTGCAGTCCATCACAGGTGATGAACTGCAAGGGCAATAAGTGAGAAAGGGTCTTTGAGGTCCGTAGTCACTGGGTAACAAAACATGAGAGCAAAATGAAGGAAAAAAATCAATCATCTTATGTGTCAATAAGAACAAAGAGTAAAACAATTAATGTGATTATAGAGAAACTGGCCATTTTGCAAATCTAAATGAATACATTCGTTTCAACATTTACAAACTGATGAATTTATAGAAGTTGTAGCCTGAAACCAAATATAAACTTCTGAAATGGAGGAGGAGATTCTCCTTTTAATAGCCCAAATTAAAGCCAGCATAAACACTTTCCAAACCTGCCTATTTGAAGTCAATATGTGCTATTGCATCCAAGATGCTTCTGTCTTAGACACGTGGGATGACAAGATCTCCTGACAGCTCTTGGGCTATCACAGGTATAAGAAAACCCTAAAAATTCTATATGTCAGGATCATCCTGGTAAAGAAACCAGTTTTGTTTACTATATCTTTCACAACACAGGAATTCACTGGATCTCACTTCACAGTTGAGAGCTAGCATGCTACCCAGTCCTCATAAGTGTAAGAAATGACAAAACTACAAGTGAGGGCAAGTAAAAGAAGAAGGTACAGTATTGGCCATGGCAGATTAAATATTCAGCATAGTCAGTAGGTCAGCAAAGATTGGACCTGCAGTTTAGACCGCTGTCAAGGAAATGAATAGTACCAGAATCATGCAGAGCTAACATTTGAATTAATAGTGACATTTTGTTTGCTTACAAGTGCTTCTGTGCAATGAATTTGTCTCCCTGAAAGATACTGAAACATATGATAAGTTTTACCATTAGAAAAGAAACTCCTTCACAACCATAATCTATTTCACTTTGCTTTCAAAGGCTGGCGGAAAGAGATACATGTCAAAGTGTCTGCAACAGAAACCATGGAGGGAAATATAGACATAGCCCTGACTGGAACTAATGGGATCAGGAGAAAATACACAATTGACAAGTAAGTTTAACAGTTTGTTGCAAAAATAGCTCTATTGCTGTTACCTCGTTGACTTTCTACACAGCTAATTTTACATGTCTCGTCTTGTTCTGTGTGATCTGTGGTTTAGACTGGTAATAAAAGTAGTTGATCAGTGGTTGAAGTTCCCCATGGTACAGGTTGTGGTTAAAATCTGCTTGCTGGTATCTCTTGCTCTATATTTTCTTTTCTGTTCTGAGGATGACTTAGCATAGAAAAGTGGGTGAGAGCAAAGAGCTCTGTGGCTGCTGCTTGACTCACACATCGTTTGGTGATCTTCTCAGTGAAGAAAGAGAGCTGCATGGCATACAATCATTTAATCATTCCCTCCTCTAGGGAAAAGGTGAGAAAGTTGCAGCTTGGTTATGAATGGAGCTGGAGTCAGATTCTTGTCTGCTCAGCATAGGTTTTTCCAGTGAATTTAAATTTCATAAACTGATCCTTGCCAAGAGCACAGTTTAAATATTGAAAAACCAATCTCCTCTGTGTTTGAATATACCCATGTAACTGGTACCCTGTACCAGGAGTACCTTTGGCTGCAAATCACTACTGCAGCGATACACCTACAGGTAATTTCTATGTGAATGTCACTGTAGTGTACCTCCTATTAAAATGAATGATACCACAGAAGACATGAATGTAAACTGTAATCTTCAATTTCCCTCATGGTTGAGAGCAAGCAGAAACACTGAAAGAACTTTTTGTCGTGACTTATTTGAAGATAGATCTCATTTTCCAAACATAATGTTTAGAATAAACCCCATGACAATAATGACAAAAGCCGAGCAGACTAATCTAGGGCTTTCAGGTTGAAAGGCACAGGAATTTAAGCCACTAAGTCCTCTGCATACTGATATAGATTCCTGTTACGATGCTTGTCCAAAAAAGTGGTTGGTATATTTTATGTATGACTAATCTAAGGTCCAAGGACTTCATGAACAACTTTTCTACATGGTTTGAATGACCAGCCAGCAGACAAGAAAAAACTTGGTACTTCTGGACCCCAGACATGATGACCCCAGTGCCTGCTTTGAAAGCCTCAGATCTGCCTGAGGTTCTGCATCAAGAGCCCCATGCATTTCCCAGGAAACATTCTCCAATGACATGTTCTAAGCTAAAATTTTGCCTAATATCCCTGATGGGTAATCCATGAAAAATAAAATATAATAAAATTAGAATGCTAGTATTCAAAGCTTCAACTCTCACAGCATCCCACAACTCATCTCCCTTTCTGCCTCAACTGTAGCATTTTGTTTCCCTCATTTGCAAAGAAAGCCGAGTATCACTTCTGTGCTTTTCTTTTGGCAGGGGAACTCTCAAACCAGGCAACACGTACTTGAGCTACATTGATACAGATATTTCTGGGAACATTTCAAAAGTTGAGTTTCTCTGGAAAAAGCATCCAGGTCATGTACACAGAGGCTGCATGGGAGCTGAAGAAGTCACAATAATATCTGGGGAAAACAGAAATGTGTGAGTACACAGTGTAATGGTGTTCCTTTCTGTTGGTATAGAGGGGGAAACAATGAACAAAACATACAAGGAAAAAAATACCCAAAATACCTTTGCATGGTATCATGTCCCTTAAAACAAGTGGGTTTAGGTACTGAAAATAAGAGCCTAATCCAAATTTCATGGCAGTACTGGGTGGTTGGCTGAGTACAGTTACTCCCAAGAGCTCAGCACTGCAGCCAGACTTCCCCAGAGAAAAGAGACAACAAATCTGAAGTGCTGGTGGGGAATAGCACTGCACTTATAAGAAAGGCAGAAGTTTTTCCTCCTCAATTGCAGTTTCCTGTGCCTACATCTCTGTATGCACATAGCACAGCACATCAGAAACAGCTCTGCACAGTACAACAATCACTTGAGGTGGACTCCAACCAGACTCCATGGATCAGGCAACCACTGGCACTTGCAGTACATTAGGTATACTGCTGGAGCACACCTCTTGGCTCAGTTTTAACCAAAATGAATCCATCTGATATGTCCAGACACCACTCTGTCATGTAAACCAACGCGTGGCAAGTGGGAAAAATGGAGTGTCAGGTTCCTGGTCCAAATTAAAATGCTAATGGAGATTGAGCATAAAGACAAATACATCTTAAAATGTAATAGTTAGCTATTAACTAGTAATTCATCTAAAAAGTCATTGTATAGCAGAACACTTTTCGTTCTCAGTCTACTAGAATTCATACTTTGATCTAACAGGAAACAGAAATAAGACTTACATTGATTATCTTGTGCTGCTGCTCAGAAAATGTCCTATTGTGCTGAAAAATATCTCCTTGAACTCCTCCTCTCTCACCAGATCTGTGTTCTGTGGCTGTGGAACCGTGCAACAGAGCACGTGGCAAGACCTGGCCCTTTGTTGAGGCTTGGTGAGGAATACCATCGTGTCCATTGTGGCAGGTCTCACCATCTGGAAGAGAACACTTCAGTCTGCATCAAACTATGAACAAGACTCCTTTAACAGATCATTAAAAACCTGCCCAGCCCACTACAAAAGATCTATTTCTAAATTAGTGTTTTCAGCTTTCATCCATACATATAGTTCCAGTTACAATGAAGCTAATGTGTATTTCACTAGTAACACACATGTGCAGTGGGATTATATTTCAGAGCCAAAACGGAAAATAATGAAATGGGGGAAAAGAAGTCCCAGCCAATTCCCCTTAGAAATACGCTTAATTACCTTAGGAGGAGCATCCAAAAAAGAAGCACCCAAAACAAGCAAACAAACAAACAAACAAAAAACAGAAAAGAAATAATAATTAATAAAAAAAAAAAAATAAAAAAAGGAGAAAGAAAAAAACTTAAAAAAAAGATAAAAGAAAAAAGCAGCATAGACAGCAAAATTCTTTAATAGTGCCTACTCACTTGTTTAAGAAAAGGACCCTTGCATGCTTTCAGAAGGATCTTACTGTTTCTATGTCAGGAGTCTGAGGAATAATTTTAAATAGAAGAATAACAGAGTTTGAATGCCGTTGCCTGACCTGCCCTTTCTTCCTGAAGAACACATTTAACCAGCATTTTAGCAGTGCATTCAAAAGACTGCTTAGGAGCTGGGACTGTGTAATGAGTTGTAGAGTGGTCCTTGATAAACTTTACTATCAAAGTGCACCATGTGTCAAGCAGGACAGCTTAATGTACAGGAAAATACTTAATTGTTGCCTTTTCCTGAGGAAGAGCTCATTGATGTGTTCTGTTCATCTCTGCTGAGCATTGGGCAAGCTGGGACTCTTTCTTTATACCTGACACAGTCATTTTCTTTATCAAAACAATGTTGCAGTATTGAGGACCTTCAATTTTCTGGCGGCCTTCAAAGAAACTACATTATCAGTATAACATCGTTATCAGTGAAGCTGAATTTTCACCTCTACCTTGCCTTTCTGAAGCCACTGAAGTCAGGCCTAAGCAGAATTATTTGCGTTAAGATATAGCATTGCTCCCTTCAAATTTGGCAGCATTTGGATTACACAAATTAATAAAACCAAACTACTAAGAGTGGTAGTTGCATCAGACAAAATAAGCTATGATTTATTTCTGTTTCAATACAAACTACCCAAAAAAATTCTTCTGGGTTTTGCTTGCCCACTGTGGCTCAGACACAGCTAATTTTTAGATCTATCATTTGGGTGCAGAAATCCCTCATGTGAATCATGTTGAGCAAGTCACCTCATGTTGAGGTGATCCTGCCCCTCTACTCTGCTCTCGTGAGACCCCACTTGGAGTACTGTGTGCAGTTCTGGTGTCCTCAACATAAAAAGGACATGGAACCAGTCCAGAGGAGGCCATGAGGATGATCAGGGGACTGGAGCATCTCCCATACTAAGACAGGCTGAGAGAGTTGGGGCTGTTCAGCCTGGGGAAGAGAAGGCTGCATGGAGACCTCATAGCAGCCTTCCAGGATCTGAAGGAGAGCTATAGGGATGCTGAAGAGGGACTCTTCATTAGGGTCTGTAGTGACAGGAGAAGGGGTAAAGGATTCAAACTTAAACAGGGGAGGTTTAGGTTGGATCTAAGGAAGAAATTCTTTCCTGTGAGGGTGGTGAGGGACTGGAATGGGTTGGCCAGGGAGGTTGCGAATGCTCCATCCCAGTGATGTTCAAGGCCAGATTGGACAGAGGCTTGGGTGTCATGGTTTAGTGTGAGGTGTTCCTGCCCGTGGCAGGGGGGTTGGAACTGGATGATGTTAAGGTCCTTTCCAATCCTAACTATTCTATGATTCTGTGATTCTAACTCTATTCTGTCCCATCCTAACAACTAGCTATTCCAGAATACTTCCACTGAGGTTCACCAGAAGGTGCTAATGAGGTGCATTACACAAGGCTAAATATGAGTGATGAACACGTGTTTCAAACCATGCAGCAAGGGTTTTTAGATGTCAGAATCAAGTCACCTCCTATGAAATTTGCCAGAGGAGCTTGCTTAGGATGCTTGCAGCAAAGCTGACAAATCAGCAGTCTACCTTCTCTGACTCACTGCTTCAGTACCTTTACCATCTTCACCCACACAGGGTAGGATCCAGAAACCATCTTGAGCAGGGAGCTCCTCCTCTTTTACCCCTTATGGAAACTCCTTAGAGAAGACCTTGCATAAGTAGGGACTCCCCTCTTCTGTGCTTCCCTAGAGAAGTACAAAACAACCACCCAGGTACTTCTATGCAGTTGGAAAATAACCTGTACCCAATAATTACACCATCTTTAACACGCTTCATAAACCAGGCATGGCTCTCTGCCCCAGAGTTGCACAAATAAAGGACACTTGGGAGGAAAAAAGACATATTTTTCCTTTCTTACAGTCAGAAAATGAAGCAAAAGGTATTTTCTTCAGGATCAAAGAAAGCATGGAGCAGGGCCAGGCCCTGGATTGGGTCATTGGATTTAATGACATGAGGCTGCAGCATAGGCCATCATTTTTCACAAGAAGGAAGCAATGTCCTGTTGAACTCAAGACTTCTATGCAGCCCATCCCCTCCTGCCTCCATACTTGGCCACTCCATACTTGTGCCACTTTCACAATTCTAACAATTAATTACATGTTTTCATGAATAATAAATCATGTTGCTACTTTAAAAAATACAAGCTCTCATTTTGTTCAATTTTAAGCTATTGACTTGAACAGCATTCTGACAAAACATGACAGCTCATATGGGCTGATGACTTCTGCTATAAATGTGGTCCAGCTGATTAGACCACTTAAAAATATACATTTTATCACCCAGTCACTCAGCTAAAAATAAAATATTGCATTAATTTCTTCTCCTTATGTTGTCCTGTCTTATACCATTTCTTGAGTTCATTTGCAACCCTTGATTTAGCAAACATCAACACTGTACTCCTTTGCTGTGGACAGAGCTAGAGGGACTTATTTTTATGAGCTAAAGGTGAAAAAAATACTGACAGCAGCTATGTGCTGCTGGTAGAAAATAGACATCCTCCTGTTTCTTTGTGTACTTCAAAATTGAAATTGCTACTTGTATGATACTATCACTTTGTATTAATGAAGCCAGTCCAAAAAATGCAAGGGATTGGTATTTCACGAGACAGTCTGCCTTTGACAAAGACTGGAACAGTAATTCTTTCATAATTTCACAACAAGGTAAGCCAGCTTTTAAGAACAATTTAAATTGCATCTTTAAATTGTCAATGAGATGCACCATTTGATATGCTTGGCTGTCATGTTGAAAGGTAGCGCTTTTTTTAATCAAATGTGCTTCATTTGTCTAGGGCTTTTAAAAACATATTATGATTTGCATTCAGTCTTTTATGTTATTTAAATATTCTGCAACAATATGAATGCTTCAGAATCACAATACAAATTTCATTTAATACTCCTTAAACATTTGTTCACCACAAAAATTATGCCAAAGGTACATTACTAACAAAGCCATTATAAAGCATTCAGCCTTAGTCTCTTTTCTCTCTCATGACACTCTTTTGGCAATGGGGTAAGGTAAAACAAACACACATACAAACAAACCTCTTAAATCTTTTCTAGAAGAAGGGAGCAGCAATAATATGAATTCAACATGCTAACTCTTTGCTCCACTCTCATCACAGAATCACGAATGGTTGAGGTTGGAGATCACCTGGTCCAATGCCCTGCTCAAGCAGGGAGTCAGTGAGAGCACATGGCTCAGATATGCTTTTGAGGAAACAAGGACCATTTCTGTCACACTTCTCCATTAACAGCAATCATAGGATGGTTTGGGTAGGGAAGGACCTTAAGATCATCCAGCTCCAAACCCCTGCCATGGGCAGGGATGCCTCACACTAGACCATGTTGCCCAAGACTCTGTCCAGTCTGCCCTTGCACACTGCTGGGGATGGAGCATTTACCACTTCTTTGGGCAGCCTGTTCCAGTGCCTTGCCGCCCTCACAATAAAGAATTTCTTCCTTATATCTAACCTGAATTTCCCTGTTTAACTTTGAACCCCTTACTCCTTAAAATACTATACTGCAGGGTACAGCAGACTCTTCTTTCCAGAAGCTGCAGCCTATGAAAATGTCCCTCATAAATATTTGTCAGCCCAGAAACAGAAGCACAATAATGAAAATTAGTTAAATAGAACTTATAGGTAAAGACCTCCATTTTCAGATTAGGCAGTTATCTCTCTTCCCTTTTGCGATCATATCTATTTATTTCTGTGACTTCGAGATATCATGGAATCATAGAATCATAGAATAGTTAGGGTTGGAAGGGACCTTAAGATCATCTAGTTCCAACCCCCCTGCCATAAGCAGGGGCACCTCACACTAACCCGTGACTTCTCAGATCTGTTCATGCTATTTTAATATCCTACAACATAGTGATAAAATCCTTGTAAAGGAGCCACGGTTCTGCAGGAATAAACCTCCAAAGTCCTTTTGTTCTTTTGTCTTTATTAGAGAGGAAGCTTGACAAGGCTCTTCTACAAAAAACTCTCCCAGCACTTTCATTCTGCCTTTAAGACTATCTTGTTGGTTATATCATTTTATAGGCCATCCATTAGCCAGGTTCTTTCATTATAGAAACTCCACGGAAAACCCCATAATACATGTATCCTGAGATAAAAACACATCATGCGTTTTTTTTCCTTATCTAGAAAACCTTTATTCTGTATGTTCCCACATGATTTTTGAATCAGGTTTTGTTTCTCTTTTCAGGCTTCTGTTTCCCCTCCCAAAAAATATTTTCCCCCCAAAAAAAGCTAATTCTTTTCTTCATATTTACATTTTTTATAAGCTTTTCTGACTTCTTCCTTTACATTTAATTTAGGTTAGAGTCTTTATCTTTGGCATACCAGAACTGAGTTAATGATAACAGTGGTTCAATGCCCGAGAACACACATCCTGAAGGTACTTTGGGTAGATCTGAGACGTGGTTTAATCTTTTTCAGCCCAGCAAATCTATTTATTGTCCCAGTTAGCATTCTTGCAGGGGCATCACCTTGCTCCTTTCTTTTTCATATCCTCCTGGATGTTTTCGTAGTGGAATTATTTACCAATATTTACCACACTCTCTTCCTTCAGTGAAAATTACTTTTCTTAAGACACTCCAATTCTCAAATGTGTTATGTTGTATAGAAGGTATCTTTGGAAAGTAATTTTACTGACATTCTGATGTAGTCAGAGTATTCTGGCTCTAATAGTTACATCTGGCAGCTTGTGGGACAGAAACAGAAATGAAACTCTCTGTGTATTCCCAGTCATTAATTTATTCTTCCAAAACCAAAGCTCACTGGGGTTGGAGTTCACTGGAAGAGAAAACAATTACCCACTGACCTATCAGCTAATCTGTCTATACGGGATCTCTATAAAACTCATGCTCTCTTCTTTTGTAGTATCACACTATCAGGGACTTCATAATTTCAAATACTCTCCAAACTGCTTGAGCTTGTTCTGTTTCAAATAATTAGGAAGCAGATGTTGATAACATGCCCAATTTTATATTTATGGCATATTTCCAAGATAAAACAGAGCCAAGAATCTGTTGCTTATCTTTAACTATCAAGGATCTAAAAACTTCCGGAAGGAACATGCATCATCACCAACCCTTGCACAAGCAGAGCACGCCTACATTGCTATTCCGCAGAAAAACATACCTCTCCTCCCAGCTACCACAAGGCTGGATGGAGCAAGTGTTTTTCAACACCGGAAGCAAAAGCAATATATGAAGATACAGGCTGGCATTGGTGTCAATTCCCTTTTCATCCCACAAGATTTCCTTTTTTTTGGTGCTAGGAAAGCTCGGGACTGAATGTAGGTGTCATCCAGACTCTTAGATGGCTAGCTTTGTTCAGAGCCACTGGTCTGTATCCAAGATAGTGAGAGCTGTTCTTATATTGATCTAAGCATGCAAGATTTGCATTTGCCATTCAATCTCCAAGGCAAATCTACAGTTATTCCCTTTTATTTCACTTGTTTCTTTCAAATAATTATAATATTCTAGCATTAATAGGAGAGCAAGCATACAGAATAATAGACTTCAGTCTCCTTTTAATTCTGCCCATTATTTGTAAAGTAAGCCCACTGTACCTACTGACTCCTTTCTGTCTTCAGTTACTTTCATCATCTGCTTTGTAATTCTCTCCTATTTCCTTTAAATACTATGCTCCGTAAATCTCCAGCTCACAAAACCAGAACTTGACATTATCTTTGCTTGCTTTGGCTGATTTAATTAACAAGCAGAATCTATTATGGGGAATCATAAATATTTATTTCCAAAATGTTCCTTTTATTGCTGTTGTGCAGCACTGGAAAGGATACACTAAGGCACTTTGGTTTTGTCTCTATTCAATATAAGATTTGTTTGATTGACCAGAATGAGCACATTGGAGTTAAACAATAGAAATATCAAGAAAGTCTTTTATTCATGGCCCTGCCACTCAGAGACAGAGTGGTCTTTGTCTATACATACTGTTAATTCTCTAGGGGATGGAATACACAAAGCTACATCCCAATGACCTCCATCCAAGCTAACAAATTCATTAACCGTCTTCAATCTAAAATTGAAATGAGAGAGAAGAATGTTGCTTTTACAATTTTATTCACTCATCTTTCTCTGAAACCCTTGATAATTTAAGTATTGCTGCACTTGAAACACAGTTGCTGAGATTCCTTTAGAGGACATGATTCTCAGTGAGTGTTTTGATCCTCTCTTTCCTACCTACGTGAAGGCCACTACTATCAGAATGCATTTATGTCCTTGATAATTCTCAAGCTGTCACTCATAAAACTAGCTGGATGTATTCACTTGCATATTCTCAGAGACAACTGTCCTCAAAACCCTACTGTTTCTCTTCAGACATAAAGCCAGACCCAGAAAAACTGGCCATTCCTCAAAACCCTACAACACGGGCTAGAAATTCTGCTTTACTATTAATTACAACTTGTCATACTGGCCTACACTGCATACTCTATCTGAAAGACACCAATAGTGAAACTCTGTTGAAAATGTCTATGGTCCCCCTGTACCAACCTGGTTGAAACTTATTATATACAGAGTAGATCAAAAAACAAACTACAGAAGTTAGTAAGCTTACATTCTTGCCAAATTCAGTTTTCAGCTATTTTGTGAGCCATGGTCCGCAGAGGTATTCTTGCAAGCATGTGCTTTTGCTCCAATTTGTAACTGCATTGCTGCGGGTGTGCTTGGTGGCCCCATTTCAACACGCACACAAAGAACTAACTCTGTGGAAAGTACAGCAAAATATCTGAGCATATCCAGCAATTCACATCCCCTAAAAGAAAACATGTCAAAGGGGTCTGATTTTCACACAAAGATGTTCAGCAATTGCTGAAGGGGTTTCATCATTAATAGAGGCATTGGTTTCACTGGCTGCTTTCCATTTAACTTATGTGCCAGTATTTTGACAAATGAGGCCCATGACATTCCTTATCCCTTTTCTGTGGCTCCCCAGCCTCATTCCTGCCCAGACTTATCTAATGAGCTACATCGTTCTGAGGAGATACAGGTTCCATAGCTGCTGCCAAATTTCCATCTTCCAGTCAATGAACATAGACTAAACTGCAGATAATTTCTTATTAGCTAGATCTGTTTTGTCTTATCTAAAATTACATGTGTCTTCAGTGTAAGCAGTAATTAAACATGATATCGAGTCATGACCAGCCACTGCTTGCTCCAGATTCCTCTGAGACTTGTTTCTGATTTCTATATGGCACTGGCTTGCACCACTTTACCAATGAGAATCAGACCCAGATCTGAACATTCATGTAGGTGTCATGTGCTAAAAGGAGAGACACTCTTGACTTGGTTTTTACAATGGCTAGGAGGCTGAGTGCATTATGTACAGCTCAGTACATAGAAAAACATAGTTCTGGTGTTATTTCTGAAATTATGTCTTCTCTCAGGCAATACATGCATCTCAAGACCACAAATTGGCTTCTTATATGAGCAGCAGACTCAACCCAAGTTACTTCCTGCCCTTAGGCACCTGAATCACTCCTTGTGTAAGGGTGGTAGTCACACTCATACAGTTGCCTGAACAGGTGATTATGGCAGAACCTGTCCTGTAGATAGCAGTGTGACTTGAGGACTTGCCCAGGAACTGAAAGTGTTGGGTCATGACAGTTTTGACCCACAAACTTCAAAGGATAACCTGGGACTTACATGACGGACAGGTCAAGAAGGCATTACAAAGAAGAATGTGAATGACATGAATGGGCTTGTTCAGCCTGAAGAAGAGAAGGCCTTTCAATACCATAAGGGAGCCTTCAAGAAATCTGGAGAGGGACTTTTACAAGGACATATAGTAACAGGACAAGGGCTAATTAAGCTGAAAGAGAGTTTGGGTAGAGAACCTAATCTGTGAATCCCAGTTGGCCTAAGAGGCCATAGATTAGTCAAAATGGTAATGGGTAGACAGAGCTTGGGTAACTTCCCTAGAAAAAGCTGACAGATGCTCAGATACCTAGATTGTCCCTAAATTGTAACATAATATTTTTTTACTCCCCCCTTTTTTAAAAGAAGCTGTAAGAAATATAAACATGTTTGACTTCATGAAAATGCACCAAGGTTTGCTTCACAGGGCATGTATGACAGACAGATAACAGATAGCTGGTGACTTCTAGCAGGTGACACAGGGCAGCAAAATTAAGCTGCAGAGGAGGCTCAGCCCATTGCCTGTAACAGGACCTTACAATAACCAGCTAAAGTGGACATTTCACATTGACTGTTATGAACATTACATACAACAACCCACTCTGAGGTCTAAAATGGTCTTGCTTTTCTTCAAATCCATAGCAAAACTTTTAAGAGGTGAAAATTTTCATCTATTAGATAATACGAGAGACAAGAAAAGGCAACATCTGTTACATCCAGCATTAAAGGTATCATTCTCACAAAGGTACTCACCCACAGGAAGCCTATAATTAGATGCCGTGTGGGCAGGTCCGCACCCACCATTGTGGGACCAATTCCAAGTGGAAAGAGCTGGTAGCAGCCAGGATTTGACAGGGAGCTGGCTGAAGGGAGCTTGCAAATCAGGAACCCCTGCTGCATTCAGAGTGGTAAGTGGCTGAAAACTTGGTTGGGATTTGGCAGGGGTGTCCTTACTAACGGCTGGCTGGGGTTGGAGTACTGTAAGGACTTCTGTTTAAGACAAGACAGGCTGAACAGTATGGTTTGAGTCAACAGGCAATAAGGAAACAGCAGCGCTTAGAGTGATCCTGAGGAGACTGGCAGGAGCTACAAGGCTTCAAACTTTTCAATTCCAGGAAATTCCAGTAGGAGATGAGGACTTCTGGGTTGTGATAATGTAATACAGCTAAGAAAACAGGGTGGGTTCAGTGGGGCTGAAACAGCTTTGTTTTTAAAGGAAGAGTAAATGATGGTATTTGCACATGGAATCTGGACTTTTTTTCTAAATGAAAATGCCTAAGAAGACAAATAACAGCTGAAATTAAAAGGAGGATAGATGAGGATACATAATTAAGCATTATTGGGAGAACTGCAAATTTAAAGGGTGAGTGGAAGTGGGGAAGAATTATAAAGCTGTTATCTGGAAGAATATGGCAAATGTTGTTTGGTAGGCACATACAGAGAAAACTGAATTAGTCAACAACAAGGGCTATTCTGCCCTTCAGAAATGGTAAAAGGCAAATAGCGTTGGTCTCAAAGTTGGCAAAGTTAGAAAGTAGCCTAATCATGAAGAGGAATAGCGAGGATCCTCGTGGAAGACAGACAAGTAAGCAGATGATGGCTACAAGCCAGCTGAAGTCTCCCTCCTTGGCTCAGAACTGGTATGGCCACTTCCTAAAACTGAATCATGTTTGTTGAAGTTTTTATGATGCTTGTAGGCAGATTAAATGATCATAATTGTCTCTGTTAGCTTAAGTGTATGACTACCAGTGGTGAGAACCCTATTATTTCAGAAATCAAAGCAGACACTGCACGAAGTCCTGAAGTGGGAAGCCAAGGAGTTGTTGTTTAACAGCTTTTCTTCACTATTATGCCATAATTTCTTGAAATTGTTCACCATTTCTAAGCAACCGACCTAAATAACTTTAAGCCCAACTCTTCCTGAAGTCTCCAGTGATGAACAAATACATGTACAACTTTGCATACTTACTAACCTTTTATTGGAGTACTTTCCACATTAAACACCTTAAGAAAAAAATTGGATCACTATCATGAATCATTATTTCATGTTAATGTCTTAGTCTACTGTCTCAGATTCAGTTTAAGAGGTCAGTAGACACTCAGAAAACTCTATTACCCAGACCAGACAATGGATGTGAGCCCTGCCTTGGTATTACTTCATATTGGGTGGTTTGGAGGATGGAAATCTACTAAAGTTCTGAACATCCCTGCTCTACTACGTAAGTGACATATCTACCATGAAATATGTCCAGTACTCTGCTCACCAGTTTTCAGTGTTTGATAGTCTGGACAAGTGGTGTGTCTGAGATACTGAACAGGGGCTGTGCCTAGAAAAGATGATATTCTTTGAATACTAGTAAAGAATGGACTGAACAACAAAATCACATTCAAATAAAACAACCAAAAATATAGTGTACTTTCAGGTATTTGCATATGGGTAAGTATATATACGATCCCCTTTATGAGGCCTAGAGACACTAATGTGATTTCTTTTCCTTACTTTCTTTTACCATTCTGGGTTATGTTACAATACTTGGATGTGTAACTTGCAAGCATTTTCTAAATGCCTCAGTCTCAAAGCCATGCAAGAATTTGCTGAAAACAGGAAATTTAACCTGTAATTTCTATACCCAAGGCTTATATGCTAAACTCCAGATGGGTTCTCCTTTGTGTTGCCTTTACACTGTTAACTGAGTGCTGTGCCAAACTACTGAAAGATATGAAAGGCTAAAATAAAACACTGGAAAGACAGAACTGATCAAAATATTCTCTGTTTAAGGACAGTGTCAGTGCAGGAAATATGGGAAGTATGGTTGGAGTTGTAAGGCAAGAAAGGATGGGGAAAGAAAACATAAATGGTGAATATTTTGAAAGAAGGTAAAGATACTTAGACTATTGTACTGAAGGGGGAAAAGCCAACCTGAATATTGGAAAGACCACATACAACTGAAGGGACAGAAGGTGCCACAATTGGTTTTGTTGACATGTGAAAATGTGCTAGCACTGGGGATGTTACTGCATAAGGAACTGTTCCTGCTCTACTGCTGCTTGCTTTGAACACAATGATATTAAAAAAGGCTGATCCCCATATCAGCATAGGCTGCTGAGGTGACCCTTTACCTTCCCATCTGGTCTCTTTGAAATACAGGATGAAGAAGTGGAAAGAACCATCTAGGACATTGACCTTTGTCTATTCCACTTCTCACTGTCACTGTCACATTAAATGCGACAAAACTTGATCTTAAAACTAGCTATGTTGTTTTTCCCCTATGACTTCAGCTCGACAGCTATTTCAGGGCAACATACCAGACTTCATTTTTTCATAGCTAATTCTTGTTCTGCCACTATTGCATTTTGAGGCATCACTGCTCCTCTTCTGGTCTCAAGTTACACCTTTGGGGAGCAACCATTTACACTTTGAGCCTTCATTATCCTAGTCTTAAAAGTTCTCCACTTCTTGTTCTGCATTCCCTTTTTTCTATTCTCATGATTATCCAAGACTTCCTGTCAACCTCCATTTTCTCAATATCCCTCTTAACCAGTGAAGCCTCTGTATGTATATACACATATATAAGTATATATAGACACACATATATTCATTATATATGCATATATATATACATATAGAATATATAAGTATATATTGAATACAATATATATACTAAAAATACTATTCTTCCAACTGCATGGAAACAAAGACTAACAAGTTCCTTGGCACTTCAAAGGTCACTAGTAATACATTAGCAAGGCTTCAAAGGCCTTTTCAGCCATTGCTTCCTCAGATGCTCATCTCCATTCTGTATGATAGGCAGTATGAAGCATTTACTTTCCCAAACTATAAAGCATAATCCAGCATTCATGACCTGCACTTTTTATTTATTAATCCCTCAGTCTAGATGTCTATTTTTTTTCAGTATGAGCTCATATCCAGCAATGCCACTGTTGAAAGCTGACATGCAGTGTAATGGAAGAAACTGATTCCTGTAAAACCCTGATCAGTGATGATACAACATGAGCCATGAATAACAGGGTCAAAAAACACAGCTGAAAAAAAACCATGACCACAGCTTGATCATGATATGATGCAATGGCAAGAGCTGTATTTGTAAATCCAGGAGTTGCCTTCTAGTTCTTTGCTATTATAGTCTGAAATGCAGTAATTGCTCAACTTTTAATGTATTTAATCCATGCATTTAACTTCTCATCTACTTAACTGTTGCAATAATGCACGTATATAATTCTAATTTCTTAAATAAAATACCAAGTAGCAAAGCAGTTCTTATTAAAATCAAAGTATCACAAGACTTGAGTGTTGATCTTATAAGAGTATCACGTTAGTTTGTCGTGTCATGTAACTGAATTCAATTATGTAACTTAACAGTTTCTTACCATTCTTCTTTCATGACTGAGTATCCTGTAGAGGGTTTCATTACTCTGCCTCAGCCTGTTACTCCTCACCAGAGAAGAAGAGTAATAAGAGAATGGTGAGTAAAATTCTTAGCAATCAGATAAACAATATATCTTGCTCTAGATGAAAAAATTATCTATTTCCTGTAGTAAGATTATTAGGTTAAAAATGCTGATAACTAAAAATGATGAGATTTGGACTTACTTCTCAGTAATAGCCTATGTGTGAGTGTTTGTGTGCATGTCCTGAGGAAGGTCTGTGGGTACATCTGTGGGACGTAAAAACACACTGCTGACAGTCATTATGCAGACTTTCTCATATCTCATAAACCATCCACTAGTTTCCCATGAGCAACAGTGTCCAGAAGATGCCCTGGTGCCTATTGTAAGGACAACTACTGCTCCAAAGTAGGTTTTGTACATTGCAATGTCATAGAATCATAGAATAGTTAGGGTTGGAAAAGCCCTTAAGATCATCTAGTTCCAACCCCCCTGCCATAAGCAGGGACACCTCACACTAAACCATGGCACACAAGGTTTTGTCTAACCTGGCCTTCAACACTGCCAGGGATGGAGCACTCAACTTCCTTGGGCAACCCATTCCAGTGCCTCACCACCCTCACAGGGTTTAAGTTTGAACCCATTACCCCTTCTCCTGTCACTACAGACCCTAATGAAGAGTCCCTCTCCAGCATCCCTATAGCTCTCCTTCAGATCCTGGAAGGCTGCTATGAGGTCTCCACGCAGCCTTCTCTTCCCCAGGCTGAACAGCCCCAACTCTCTCAGCCTGTCTTTGTATGGGAGATGCTCCAGTCCCCTGATCATCCTCATGGCCTCCTCTGGCCTTGTTCCAACAGCTCCATGTCCTTTTTATGTTGAGGACACCAGAACTGCACACAATGCTCCAGGTGAGGTCTCACGAGAGCAGAGTAGAGGGGCAGGATCACCTCCTTCGACCTGCTGGTCACACTTCTTATGAGTATTTGCTTTTTCTTTCTTTTCTCTTCTTTTCCTTTTTTCTCTGAGCTAAACAGCAATTTAGAAATATTTAGTGCTGATTTTGCTTCAGAAGTGCATGTCCTCTGTCCACTGCACGTAACAATTAAATTTAGCTGAGTATAACAATTGGGCTAAGTGTTCAGCAGCCTTCTTGCCAGCAATACTGGCCAAGCTGAAATCATTTTCACAAACAAGTCATTCCAGTTCCTCTTGTTCAGCACTAAGGCTTTTAAATGCCCAGTGACAGAGGTTTTCCCCCATCAAATGGATTGCTGCCTCAACTGTTTTTAGAAAGACATCATTTCTTAACCTCCTTGCAATCTTTTTGTCATTTAACATGGATTAGTGTAGAAAACCCAGCCACTAAAAGAAACCATCCCGTACCCAAACTACATCTCTCTTAATAATAGAATAAATCAACATTCCACGAAAAACAATAAAGAAATAAAAAATAATAAATCTGCACCTTCCATTACTTACCTTGCTACATGTTCATTTCTACTTTCTGCCTTCAAAGGAAGACTCTGTGATAGGAAATTACTGATCACTTTTATTTGACAACAACCTCCCATGTTTTCTACAGTCATTACTCTTTAGCTGCCTTACAGATTTTGGGTCTGAAAAGAAATCATGCTATCATTCCTGCTGTAGTGTTCCTGACATGGACTATGTATCTTCCCAGTATGAAAGCTCTCCATTAAACATAAACAAATCCCACTGAGCTCTCCAATTTATTTAATGAGCCACATCTTCTGTGATTTTCCTGCACTCTCATCAGGTTCTCATCATGGTAATGGGTACATCTTGACAGATATTGCAGCTGAATGGAGGTGATCCTTTTGGCTGACACTTAGGAACTCTGTTCTTCTGTGTTACCAGCTGCTTAGAATAACTCCTGATCCCTTCCCTCCTACTCTTAATGACCACCAGACTTCCTCTCTGCTTCCCACTCTCCTCAAGCAGCTAGTTTTCATCTCTGTTACCTACATCAATGGATATGTTAAAGTTGGGGACAGAATAGTATTTCCAGTGAAATTTCATGATTCCTCTCAGCTATGCACACTGCAGCTCCAGCTCAATGCTTAGATATTCAGCCTTGCTCCTCTGCCCTACCGTATAAACAGCAAGCTGTTACCACATAGGGACTTCAGAGTTTATTAGAGAGTGATGAGACACACTCTTTGCACTCTGACCTGTTCCATTTGGCTTGTTTAGGGAACAACATCACTACAGCCAAGTAATCCAGCTTCCACGAAAAAACTCACATAGGGCAATTATATGTGCCTCCTGTCTGACATGTGACAGACTTACTCCAAGGACACATTCTGGGAAATTCCTATTGTTTCTTGTTTGTTTCTGAGAGCATTTGGCAGTGTCAATGGCCTTTAAAAAGCTCATTTTCTAACTTTCTCACATTGGCAAATCTCCAAGAATAGCTCTGGTAGACAATTTCCCACATAACAAGCTTATACTAAAATTGACCATTTTTTCCCTTAATTACTTCTCATGAGCTATTTCAGTGACCAGGGGCAACAGCTCAAAGTTTTTGCTTTGCAAGAAGACAAGTGGTACAGAAACACCTAGAAGAAGAGGAAATTGAGAACAGTGAATGTGGCAAATGGGAGGGAGCAGAATGCTGATATAAATGGAACCTCTGATATGGGAAAGCCAAGTGTAAAGTGGAAGTGTAGAGAAAAGGAATATGTATATAGTAAGGGATACAATGGTGCAAAAATACTAAGAGCCCCAGGTAAAGAGCAGCATGAACAGCCTGAAGAGAGAAATCATAGAATCATTTAGGTTGGAAAAAAAACAAGCCCAACCATCAGCCTAACACTACCAAATCCACCACTAACCCATAAGCTTAAGTGTCACATCTACATGTCTTTTAAATACCTTCAGGGATGGTGACCACCACTTCCCTGGGCAGCCCATTCCATTGCTTGACAACAATTTTGGTGAAGATATGTTTCCAATCTACACCTTCCCTGCTTATGGCAGGGGGGGTGGAACTAGATGATCTTAAGGTCCTTCCCAACCCTAACTATTCTATGACTCTATGATTCCATAATTTGAGGCCATTTCCTCTTGTCCTATCGCTTGTTACTTGGAGAAGAGACTGCTCCCCACTTTGCTCCATCCTCCTTTCAGGTAGTTGTACAGAGTGGTACGGTCTCCCCAGAGCTTCCTTTTCTCCAGATTAAATAACCACAGTTCCTTGAGCCATGTCTTCTCAGACTTGTGCTCCAGACCCTTCACCAGGTTCTTTGCTCTTTCTCGACACACTCTATGACATCAATGTCTTTCTTGTAATGGGGGGCCCAAGCTGTCAAGCATGAAGACTTTACCAAGGTTCAGGTATCACTACCTTTATTCTAGTATATCTCTCACCTGTCTCCTCACAGCAGGCAAAAATCAGGACCTCATGATCAGATTCACTCCCTCAGTAATCTATATACAGTATTGGCTGTGCAAGAAATGCAGTGAAAAGCAAAACTGAGTGAAAGAGAAGGATAACCTCTCTCATCCTGTTGGCAACACTCCTCCTAATGCAGCCTAGGATGCTGCTGGATGTCTTTGCTACAAGTGCATGTTGCTGGCTTGTGGTCAATTGGTGTCCACCAGAACCCTCAGGTCTCTTTCTGCAAAGCTTCCTTCCAGCTGACAGGTCCCCATTGTGTACCAACTAGTGTATGAAAATGTTCCTCTTCAGGTACAGGTTTTTAAGCTTCCCTTTGTAATAAATGCTTTTAAAGAGGACAAATCACTCTAAATAAAATGCTTAACCTGTATATTCAATTTATTTTAGGTGACTGGAATGTGGATTATTGCATTTTATCTCCTTGGCACCATAGCAGGTGAGACACTATATCTATGGAAACTACCACTAGAAGGTGAATTCAGATGAAATAATATATAGGAAATGATGACTGGTATTTAACACTGGAGTTGTAGTATGATTTGTGTGGGTAGTTTTGTGGCAATGTCTATTCCTGTGTATAGAACTAATGCCAGAAGGCTCTGTTCTGTTTAAATTTTATTGTTGAGAGATAACACTGTGCTGAAAATCCACAGAGAAATTCAGAATCACGTGTCCTACTTCTATTAAAGTAGTGTACAAGCTGTCTTTATGTGACTGCTGTATTAAAAGAACCTTTCAGCAACAAGGTGTTTAGCACAACAGACAGTGCTGAAACATGAAAGTTGATCACAAGTGAGCAAGAGACCCATCTGATCTAGGAAAAGCTACTATATTGAAAGAAATTACCATTTTATTAACAGTATAAGGTCGCTGCATAAATATCCTTCAATCCTATGAGCAGAGACATGGTGCTTTGCAGTAGGAAGCATGCTGGAGTAATCCTGACAGGCACTTCTTGCAAGACTTTTTTAAGGAAACAATTAATCCTTTACAAGCCTAGCAGTTCTGGTGTCCTCAACATAAAACGGACATGGAGCTGTTGGAACAAGTCCAGAGGAGGCCACGAGGATGATCAGGGGACTGGAGCATCTCCCATACAAAGACAGGCTGAGAGAGTTGGGACTGTTCAGCCTGGGGAAGAGAAGGCTGCATGGAGACCTCATAGCAGCCTTCCAGGATCTGAAGGGGGTCTATAGGGATGCTGTGGAGGGACTCTTCATTAGGGACTGTAGTGACAGGAGAAGGGGTAATGGGTTCAAACTGAAACAGGAGAGGTTTAGATTGGATCTAAGGAAGAAATTCTTCCCTGTGAGGGTGGTGAGGCACTGGAATGGGTTGCCTGAGGAAGCTGTGAGTGCTTCGTCCCTGGCAGTTTTGAAGGCCAGGTTGGATAAAGCCTTGTGTGCCATGGTTTAGTATGAGGTGTCCCTGCCCATGGCAGGGGGGTTAGAACTGGACGATCTTAATATCCTTTCCAACCCTAACTATTCTATGATTCTATGAAAATGGTATCAAAAAGCATCTGGGTTATCTTCAAATTATTTAGCTCCCTGTGTGTACCTGCTTCAGGCAATATCCATAAAGGAAACAAGAATGAATTTCAGTTTCAGAATTCATCATAAAATGAAATCCTTAGCTTTCTGTTCTTCAGACTTCTGTAGTCTCAAATAGATCATTGAGCACAAGAAAGTCCAACATGTAAACCAGTTGTTTGTTCTACTCTAGGTAAAGAGGTTTGCTACCCCAGGCTTGGCTGTTTCACAGATGATCCACCCTGGTCTGGGATACCAGGGAGACTTCTGACAGGTTTGCCTGACAATCCAGAAGATATGAACATCACCTTCTCCCTCTACACCAGAGAAACAGGAAATAACTCACAGGTGACAATTAATTTTTAACGTCAAGAACTGATTAAACCCATGGTGTTTGTTTATTATTTAAAAAGTATGTCATTGTAGGCAAAACAGAATAAGAAGGTAGTTGAAGGTATGGTACTAAATATACTTTGGGGTAAAGTACAACAAAAATGTTGTGAATGAACTGTAAGGCACAACAGCTTTCCTGGCATTTTCCTGCAGAAGGATATGGGTTATGGCAGCCTTTTGCATACATTTAGGTCTCTGAGGAAAGCTGAAGACTCATTCCAATAAAGAGCCTTCTGTGTATTCAGGTAGGAGAGCAAATAGTGCTGTCTTACAGGGAAGCTGAACAGTGAAATTACTGTGAGCTTTAAAATGAAACCTTTGAAGACTGATTTTAGCAGGCTCCAAACCCACAGTGAAATGAGAGTGATTTTACATTCTTACCTGCCTCTCTGCGCTTTGAAAGTAAGACAGAACTGCTCAGGTTGCTTATGCTTTGAAATACTGAGCAGAGCAATACAGAGGAACCTGTAAGAGCAGAGGCTGGGACCACTTCAGCAAATGTTTATGAAGCTACTAAATCCCTTCCAGGCTCCCAAACCTAGTGTCCACTGAGCTGTACAGGGATGTTTAGGATTCTTCTGGCATGACTTATGGTGTCATTACTGCTAATGCAGACATCATGACTTACAGCAATCCTGGTTGCCACAATGAGAGTCCAACTCAGGCTTTCAAAGGGTGAGAAGTTATACCTGCAATAAACTTGCACAAGCTGCAGAGCAGGAGCATGTGAGCACACAAGATACATTCAGCAGCAGGTTACTCAGCACTACTGTTGTTGGTAAAATAAGTCAACTTACACTGCTTCCCAGCCACCAAAATGTATCTGTGACCTAGGGCACAACCCTACTATACCCAAACTCCCTGAGCTCACATCACAGACCCTGTATTTGCCTGAAAACAATACAGACAGATGTCATCCTCAGAGCAAAGGGAATATTTATAATTAAGAAGCTTGCAGCAATGTGTGAAGATCAGCTTCACAATTATTGCTGACAGTTCTTGCCTTTCTGGAGTAGAACGACAAAACCACCATATAAACATCACCTATACAGAGCAACAAAAGCTGTTGTTTAGATGCAGTGCAACACACTGAAGCCACAGCTCAGGTCAGTAAAAAAGCAAGCTGAACCAGGAGATTTGGAACTGGTGGGCTTTTCCCAGAAGGAACTCTTCCAACTAGGCCAGCAGGCAGCATGTGACATTGTGACCCCTTTAGGTTACTTCACATTCAACATAAGGGGGTTCTTCCTGCATTAAGCAGAATAGACAGGAGCAGCAGAAACCACATGGGCACACCTTCTTCAGAAACCACAGTGGAACTGAGAAAGGAGAGGTACAGGGGTTCCAGAGTTGCAAAAATCAGACTTGGTCCATTCAAAGTAGTCCCTTGAGTCCTACAGAGGGGATGATCTAATTGGCTTTTTTAAACTGTTTGAAAGTACAAATAGATTAATCTTTTTTCTCTTTCTTTTCTCCTCCCAAACCAGCTCATCTCAGGAATAAACTCCTCAACGATCCAAAACTCACATTTTTCCTCAAGAAGGAACACCACCTTCATCATTCATGGATTTGGCAGCACTGGAAGAGAAGGCTGGGTGGTAGAAATGTGCTTGGTATGAGAGTAGCTTCTGATTTCCATCAGCGGTTGTAACTACAAACTGTCAGTATCCTTTAAGCACTAATGTTCACTTTCCAGCTTGCAGTTCATTAGGTTGTGGCAGATACCAATCAAGAAGCAAATTTCACAAACACCAAAATATGTTCCTACTCTGGAAGATGCAGCATAGTGGAGGCTTCTTGGGCATCTCTGACATTAGGTTTCTCTAGGGAGTTTCCATCCCCAAACCCTACAGACTGCATCAAAGCAAGAAACCGAACACAGATGTCACCAGCCTGTGCACTGGTTTCAGAGTATCAGATTACGCACACTGACTCACTGCATCTCCCATTAGGAGAAATTAGACTGTCCTTCGGATAAAAGGCCTTCCTGAGTTGTAAAGCTCAAGTTTCAGTCTACAAATACTATTCTGGTTGACCACTATTCAGTTCTTAAAAAACCTAAACCCAACAAAACAATAACAAAACCCTTTTTCTTTGATTACAGAGTGCAAAGAAAAAAAGAGATTTTACATAAGAAATATGAAGCTACCACAAAACAAGCAGACTATACTGTATCAGTGGTAGCCTTAGCTCTGACAGATAAGCAAAATCTACTCTAGTTTGTGCTTCTTCCACACTGGCAGGCAAATATGAGAAGCTAGAAAAAGGCCACTACTCAATACTGGTCACACACCTGCAGCATCATTTACTTTCATAGATCTATGAATACTTTTAATCTACAGTATTAAATTTCTAGTTTTTTTCAGTTGAAAAGAAACAGCAGCTCTATCTGCCTCTGGATAGCACAAGCTTAGAGTGCCTACAGGAAGGGAGGAGGTCCAGGCATCAACGCACTATCTCTTCAAGCCTCTGTTTTCCTTGTCATTCACCTTCAGCTATTTTTATCATGGATTATTTTTTTGTTTCCACTTCTTGTCCTTTTTCAAACCTAAAGTGAGCTTTAGTCACAGAAAGCTACAACTGCAGACATCAATACATAATTCTTCTCCTAGAAGAATCGCTGATCTCTTCAAGGCTGACTAGTACTGAAGCGACCAACACATTCACTTTCTTTGCTGAAACAGAAACTTTCTCCTCTACTCCAAACCTTTCCAGTCTGACATTTCTTTGACTTTCTCAGTTTTAAAGGTGCTTGGTAAATAAGTCTACTTTCTATGCTATTCAACTAAGCTCACACCATCTCTTAAAGAAAGTCACATACTGCACATAGAGGCTACCATGCTGTTGAGTGGCTTTTCCAGATTACTTCAAATAGGTATACAAATGGCTTATGGATTAAAATATTTTTATTATGGCCATTCATAGTTGATACTTTTTGGATGAATGGCTTGTTATATCCTGTTCTGCAAGAAGATGAATGTTTCAGCATGGCACAGGCAACAGTGAAGAGTCCCACTTAGTAAAGATTGAGAAATTCCATTACTATATTACCTCTTAATACTTATTCCAATTTCAGTTTTATCTCTCTTATTTTGTATCCTTAAATACTTTATGTGTTTCCGCATCAGCTGTTACTGGAAGTGGAAAATATCAACTGCATTGCTGTCGACTGGAAAGAAGGTGCAAAAGGCACCTACATCAGTGCGGTGAACAACCTCCGCGTGATTGGGGCTGAGATTGCCTATATCATCAAAATTTTAAAGGTAAAAGGTACAACTTTACCACCCACAACTTAAGTGGGTATAGAGCGGTTGTGTTGCCACCAAAGATGCACGTTAAGCTGATGTGGTTGAAAAGAGGTGCCAATTAATTAAAAGCCAGTAGGTGGCAACATTTCCATATGATTATACAGGCAAGAAAGCATTCCCTGGAAAGGAGGCAAGCCTGTGAGTTCAGGGCTTGTAAGAGTTTTGCCAGCGTTAGAGAGTATGCTAGAAGTGGGTTAGTGTCTCAGCTTAGCACAACTGAAACCAGGAGGAGCTGACTCACTTGATAACGCCCGTATTTGCTGTCTACAGGCACGATAAATTGTCCAGTTGCCTTCTAGTTGTGAACTTCATGTTCCTGAAAGCAAGCATTCACATCTATACATACAGCACAGAGCTGCTCAGATGTGACGTTTTAGAGTATTGGCGTTTCCTGCTGACTTCAGGAAGATTCATGAGTACTTAGACATGCTGAAAATCAGAACACTGCCTGGCTACGGACTTGATCCTGGTCAGGTGGTGTTCATCTTGAAGCGCTGCAAGAAGTAGTTCAGAGCCCACACAGCAAAGTGCTGACTTTGCAAGCACCTGAATACAAAAGAACACTTCTCCAGAATCTGCTGGGGTACAATCGATTGTTTCTACCTAGGAGATTCTTATGTAGCCGCACACATTTGCTTCTGTATCTTTCTCCTTTGTGTACAAATCCCAGGTCACTTGAAGATGTGTTCGGTTTTTCATTTAATATCTCTATTACTGCATCATTTGCAGTCTAGGCCTCTCTTTCTTCCTTTAGAAAAATGCATAAATGTTCCTTAGACTTCCTTTTCCCCTGTTTATAAACTTCTGCAGTTTGAGTTTAGGAAAGGTTAAGCTGCACTGTAAATAGAAGTACTGCAGTAAATCGTATTCAGAAGAACCTATCATCTAACGCTAAAGGTAGGCAGGCTAATACTACAGATCTGCTTTTATCTGGATACATTCTGCATGCGTCTGCATTACAAAACAGAACTTGGTGTAAAACCATTAAGGAATTAGCAACCAGTCCTAGTTGGTGTTGGTCATTACAAAATCCAGCAAATCCTTGAATGAAACATATCCCCTGCATGCAGTCTACAAGTTGATTAATATCCATTTCCACCTTCAATGCATGTGTGATATCTTAACAGTGCAGGTCTTGTACAGCTGACATGTGGCAAAGAGGAGAATAAATGTCACCCCACCTAAGCTTGTCAGCTAAAGTACTATTGAGTGTTATCACATATTCTATGTATGCACATTGAGAACAGACATGCAATTAAAAAAGGCTCCGTAATAGAGTAAATAAAGAAAAAAAATGAAATTATTTTGACAAGAATTAAATTAGGGCTTGATCCAAATGAGAAAGAAGGGTAATATCTTGTCACCAAGAGTAATTGAATATGGTAACCATACACCAACACTACAACAGTGAATCCATCATCACTAGGCATTTTAGATTCCAGATTGGATCATTTTCTATCAAGTCTAAGTGCAATTTAAACAATAATTAAATCAAGGAACTCACCTAAAAAAACCTCAGACCTGGTTTGTTATGCAGGAAGTCAGTCTAGACGTTCCCAAAGGCCCATAATGTAAGACACCCTCTTTGCTTACTATTTAAAGCCTGTGTTCTTGTCTCCCACCACCACCTCAATGATCAGAAAGTCTCCAGATGCTCCCCTTATGACATCCATTTAATTGGCCACAGCCTGGGAGCACACACTGCAGGAGAGGCAGGAAGAAGGACTCCAGGCATCAGACGGATAACAGGTAGGCTGTTCACCCATGCGCAGAGCTAACATTGCCTGTGCCTAAAGGAAAGAAGCTTGCAACACACTGACCTGTAAACTGGAATTAAATGATTGGCAGTGCTGGAGGCACCTCTCATGAGAGGAGGCAAACTTCGTGCTTCCCAGAAACAAGGGTAATTATTACATTTTCCTTCTCTAGTTAACTTCAAAACTGTAGTGGAAGACTTTAGTGGAACGAAAGTGATAGCTTACATGTGAATGATGGTAATGTTACATCAAACCCTAGGCAAAGACAAAGCAACATGTCAAGAATCCTTAGATTTTCCTATCTGTAAAGCTTTACAGGCCAGTAATAAGCTCAAAGGTAATAAAATGCCTTCTTCGTGGTAATATGATGCCATTATGTATTCTATTGGCAAATATTTTACATCTGGTGGAATAAGTTTATAGAAAGGTTCACAAAACTGTGTTATTGTACATTTTCTTTTCAGTTTAGCTTAACATTCACATTATTACCATTCAACATGCCTTGTGCAGTACTGAACAATGGATGTTGTAAGTTGGCAAAGGACATTAACACGTGTAACACTTCTTTCCCTCCCTCAACTAATAAATGGGGGGGTTTCTTTTAGGTTTAGACCCTGCTGGGCCCTGTTTTGAAGACACTCCTCCTGAGGTGAGGCTGGATCCTTCGGATGCAAACTTTGTTGATATCATTCACACTAACGCTGCTCACTTTCCTGCTGTAGGTAGGTGTTCATGTGCAAATACCTGCAAGGATGGGCACCATGTCACTGAGACACTAACCTCATCACATCTGTATTTCAGGTCTTGGAATAAGTAACAACACTGGTCACCTAGACTTTTTCCCCAATGGAGGATCTACGATGCGTGGATGCACTTACTTACTTTCAGACATGAAACAAAATGAATTTGAAGCTCTCATTGCAGGTAAACATACATTCCCAACATGCATAGTACTTTGTTTTCATTCCATTCTGAAATATTAATTGTGAAAGTAACTGTCAGTTTGGGAGAAAACAGCAAAGCAAAATTGGGTTTTTCTTATTTAATTGTAAGATCTAGAGGGAAATAAGAAACAATGGAGGCTGGATCAGAACAGTAATCCCCAGGGAACAGTGTAGGAAAGGAAGTTTAATACAGGCCTAAGCTTTGCTTTTCTAATAGGAAATTGAACTTGCAGAACACAAAAAGTCAGGGAACAGGGAACAACCCAGTTCAACAAACCCAGAGGCCCAGAAGGAGGTTTTCCAGGCTGAGACAGGCTAGAGCCACCACCAAAAGCAGCTCGTACATGCTGCGAAGAGCATCTGAACCTTCTACATCATAAATTAGGCAAAAGCACTCAGTGTTTCCAGTGACTGTACCTGCTTCACCTCTCCACCTGAGACTTCTCTCTTCACAAGCTTTGGAGAGGTCAGCAGAAGGCAGGTGGAGTCTCCTTGCTCTGTTAAGCTCTTTAAAACTGTAACTAATGCCATTGCCTTAAAAGGGACTCTGGTGCCACAGCAGATCAGTGTATCCCACTTGAAATCTTGAGGTAACTGGCACACAGTTCTCTGGATAAACCCCAGGCAAAACAGTACTTCTCAAGACCACGCTGCTGTTCTGTTCCATGCCTCAGCTGTTTCCATGGTGCGACAAGTGCAACCCTCGTACAGGGTAATAGGAGGTTATTTCACTGATGTTCACAAACTTTGTTCCCACAGATGCTACAGTCTTTGGAGGGTGCCATCACTCCCGCAGCCATGAGTATTATTTCAAAAGTATCCTCTATCCCACCGGATTCCGTGGATATCCCTGTAAAAAGTACGACGCCTTTAATTCGGTAAGTATATCAGACCAGGAACGGGTGTGGAATTTCTGAAAGAAAATGATCCAGGTCTCTACACTCACAATAGGTCCCACTATGCGTGCAGAAGACTTGGATGCTGGTGACTGTGCTTCTCATGGGGTGGTTTGGTAGGAGGAAGAGAGCACAGTGTGGCACAGCTCCATCAGCTATTCCACTCTGGGAAATTAATCCTGAGGCACAGATGATATAACTAAAATAGGGGAAAAAACTTAAACCCCATGCAATTCTCACCCTAAACCTTTGTGCAAAAAGCACATAGGTTAGCTACAGCTATCCTACTAATTCCTGGCTGGAAGAAGAGACATTTGGAGCCTCCAAAATCCTTGACTATTCTCCAATTTACACTTATTAGAGTGTGTAAACAAATGCATTTGTGAATGATGCTCCTTTTCTTCCCCTCCATATGTGTTGCAATGTGAATGCAGGCAAGTTGCTTTCCACTAGAAGGGTAAAATTGGCTTATATATTGTCCTAGACTCTAGCTGAAAATGATTTGAACTAGGGAGATTCAAACAATCATGAACATGGGTATCAAACCTGCTCATTCTACACCCTGGTGTATGGCAGGGTGAAGAAGCTGTTATCTGCAACAAGTCCATCAGGTTTTGGTGGTAAGATATGTCAACATACAGCACTGCCACAGCTTTGCAAGATCAGAACAGCATCTTTAGTCTTCATTTTGTCAGAGCTAGGATGAAAAAATACTCCTTATTAACTGATGCTCTTATTTTCCCTAGGGAGACTGTTTCCCATGTCCAAAAGAGGGGTGCCCAATGATGGGGCACTACGCTGACAGATTCCCAGCCAAACTGGAGAGGGAAAACCAAAAGTATTTTTTAAACACAGGAGCAGACCCACCTTTTGCTGGTAAGTGGAGAAGGCTTGTTACAGCTGTTGGTGTGTTTGAAAGGTGATTGCCTTGATGTAAGTAACAGCCATGCCCCTATGGTGCTTCTATAAACAACTGCCAACATCTCTGACAAAACCCACTACATTAGTTACTAATATTCATGCTCACTGAGTCTTTCATTTGCCAACACAAATTAATTCCAGTTAGGAAAAAAAGAACTTTCCAGTAAACTAGTATTTTTAGGTATCTTATATCAATGAGAACCTAGCTTGTTTTGCTTTTCCTTATGCAGCTTGGAGACAAAAGGTGCTTATCCAGCTGTCTGGTGCGAAGAAAATGAGAGGGGACATAAATCTAGTTTTCCATGATGCAGAGGGGAACACAAAAAAATATGAAATTGCCAGGTAAGAGAAATTAATATTTCCCTATAACATTTAATGCTGCTAACATTAGTCTATGCATTTTCCACACATTAAGGCAGTGCAAAAACTTATTCTGTGTTGCAAACATTCTGCTTAACATCAGATTATGAAAAGAGTTATGATTTAGATAAGGTCCATGGATGGTTGCAAAAAGGAAACAGAAATCACTTTTCATGAGTTCTGTGTTTCTCTGAGTTGCTCTTTGAAAAGAAACAAATGTACACCTGTGGAATGAACATAATTCATATGATGCTCACCTGTTTCACATGCACTTTAGCACAACCACTCCCACAGTAGCCTGGCGGCAGCATACTCATTCCTTGCTCTGACAAGGCTCTGCTGTGCTGGCAACTTGCTGAATGATCTCATGCAAGGCAATCTTATGCCCAAACTTACTAAATTTGCAGTGTGGATACCTCCTTTCCCTCTATGAGATATTAAAAGCATTCACTACTATATAAATGGCACATCTATATAAGCTGGCCAGCAAACTTCATTCACAGCTCTTATTATCTCCCACTGACTACCAATGCAGCAGCCCCCACTGTCTTCCAAAACAAGTGTTTCCATGCATTCTCTTACCATTCTCTGTGTATCTGTAGACCAAAGCACCACAGAAGTGTCCAGCTCTTCCCTGAAGTCCTTCCCAAAAACCTTAGCTGAAGCTCTCTCTGCCAAGACAAGTGCAAAACACAGCACACATGGGTGCTGGAGCCCCTGCCTCACCCCTTGTTATTTCCCAGTGGTTTCCTGCCTCATGCCCACTTACTGTTTTCATCCTCTCCCAGTTCAGAGCATAACACCAGAGTTCTGGGCCTGCACAGTCGCAAAGAACAGCAAAAGTGCAGATTTCTGTTGTAACAAACCTTGTGGAGAATGATTTAGTTCAGCAGTCTCTACACTGGTAGATTTAGCTCTGCTCTCTTCATTGTATTTGCAGTGGAGACCTCTCTCAAGACCAAGTTTATGCAAAATACCTTGATGTGGAAATTAACCCCCAAAAAACTACAGAAATTGAATTTCTCTGGAACAAAACCTTATGTACTCTTCTCTGGGCAAGACTGGGAGCAGAAACAGTCAATATAACACACGGAGATGGACATAGGTAAGTGTGTGCCTTTACAGCTCAGAGGAATGTGCAAAGAGTGCAAAAACTCTGTGAGATAGGATTGAAAAACAGTCTTAAATTGGACACGGTTTGCAATCAACAATGTGAATTTCAGTAGCCACGAGGACAAGATACTACACTTTGGATGGCAAAAATCAAATGTTCAAGAAGAAACCTGTACAATCCTAAAGTACAGGGGGTAACCGTCTGATAAGGAATACAGCAGAGCACTATTTGGAATCATAGAATACTTCGGGTTGGAAAGGACCTTAAGATCATCCAGTTCCAAACCACCTGCCATGGCCAGGAACACCTCACACTAAACCATGACACCCAAAGCTTCATCCAACCTGGCCTTGAACACCACTGGGATAGAGCACTCACAACTTCCTTGGGCAACCCATTCCAGCATCTCACCACCATAACAGGAAGAATTTCTTCCTTAGATCCAATCTAAACCTCCTCTGTTTAAGTTTGAACCCATTACCCTTTCTCCTGTCACTACAGTCCCTAATGAAGAGTCTCTCTCCAGCATCCCTGCAGGCCCCCTTCAGATCCTGGAAGGCTGCTATGAGGTCTCCACGCAGCCTTCTCTTCTCCAGGCTGAACAGCCCCAACTTTCCCAGCCTGTCTTTGTATGGGAGATGCTCCAGTCCCCTGATCATCTTCGTGGCCTCCTCTGGCCTTGTTCCAACAGCTCCATGTCCTTTTTATGTTGAGGACACCAGAACTGCACACAATGTTCCAGGTGAGGTCTCACAAGAGCAGAGCAGAGAGGCAGGATCACCTCCTTCGACCTGCTGGTCATGCTCCTTTTGATACAGCCCAGGATACGGTTGACTTTCTGGGCTGCAAGTGCACACTGCAGTCAGCTCATGTTCATTTTCTCATCAACCACCATCTCCAAGTCCTTCTCTGCAGGGCTGCTCTGAATCTCCTCTTAGCCCAACCTGTAGCTGTGCCTGGGATTGCTCTGACCCAGGTGTAGGACCTTGCACTTGTCATAGTTCAACTTCATGAGGTTGGCATCAGCCCACCTCACAAGCGTGTCAAGGTCCCTCTGGATGGCATTCCTTCCCTCCAGCGGATCCACCCAACCACACAGCTTGGTGTCATCGGCAAACTTGCTGAGGGCGCACTCAATCCCACTGTCCATGTCAGCAACAAAGATGTTGAGTAAGACCGGTCCCAACACCGATCCCCAAGGGACACCACTCGTCACTGGCTTCCAGCTGGACACTGAGCCATTGACCACAGCTCTTTGCATGTGGCCATCCAGCCAGTTCTTTATCCACCGAGTGCCCCACCTATCAAATTGATGTCTCTCCAATTTAGAGACAAGGATGTCGTGTGGGACAGTGTTGAACACTTTGCACAAGTCCAGGTAGATGACATCAACTGCTCTACCCCTGTCCATCAGTTCCGTAGCCCCATCATAGAAGGCCACCAAATTGGTCAGGCAGGATTTCTCCTTAGTGAAGCCATGCTGGCTGTCACCAAGCACCTTGTTGTTTTCATGTGCCTTAGCATGTCTGCCAGGAGAATCTGCTCCAAGATTTTTCCAGGCACAGAGGTGAGACTGACTGCTCTGTAATTCCCCATGTCATCCATTTTCCCCTGCTTGAAAATGGGGGTTATATTTCCCCTTTTCCAGTCATTGGGAACTTCACCTGACTGCCATAATTTTTCAAATATGATGGACAGTGGCTTAGCAACTTCACTTGCCAGCTCCTTCAGGACCCACGGATGGATTTCATCAGGTCCCATGGACGTGTGCATGTTCAGGTTCTTAAGATGGTCTCGAACCAGATCCTCTCCTACAGTGTGCCCAAGGTCTTCATTCTTACAGTCCCTGCGTCTGCCTTCCAAGACTTGGGTGGTGCGGTCAGGGCCTTTGGCAGTGAAGACCGAGGCAAAGAAGTCATTCAGAACCTCAGTCTTCTCCAAATCCTGGGTAGCCAGTACACCCGATAGCTTCTGGAGGGGGCCTACGTTGTCCCTAGTCTGGTTTTTATTTGCTACTTACCTATAGAATCTGTTCCTGTTATCCTTAGCATCCTAGCCAAGTTTAATTCTAACTGGTCTCTAGCTTCCCAGACAGCATCCCTGTATTCATCCCGGGCCACCTGTCCTTGCTCCCACCTTTTATAAGCCTTTTTTATCATTCAAATTTTTTCAGCAGCTCCTTATCCATCCAAGGAGGTCTCCTGGCCCTCCTGCTGCACTTCCTTCTAGTTGGGATGCAACATTCTTGAGCTTGTAGCAGGTGATCCTTGAATATCATCCAGCAGTCTTGGACCCCCCTGCCCTCTAGGGCTATATCCCATGGAACCTTACTAAGCAGGTTCCTGAAGAGGCCAAAGTCNTAGCAGGTGAGAATATCATCCAGCAGTCTTGGACCCCCCTGCCCTCTAGGGCTATATCCCATGGAACCTTACTAAGCAGGTTCCTGAAGAGGCCAAAGTCTGCTCTGTTGAAGTCCAGGGCAGGGAGTTTGCTGCACGCTCTTCTCACTGTCCTGAGGATCTCAAATTCTACCATCTTATGATCACTGCATCCAAGGCTGCCCTGGAGCATCACATTTCCAACCAGCCCTTCCTTGTTGGTGAGCACGAGGTCAAGCAGGGTACCTCTCCCTGTCGGCTCCTCTATTCCTTGCAGAAGGAAGTTGTCGTCCACACAAGCGAGGAACCTCCTGGATTGCTTGTGCCGGGCCATGCTGTCGCTCCAACAGATGTCAGGGTGGTTGAAGTCCCCCATGAGAACAAGGGCCTGCGAGCTTGAGGCTTGTCCTATTTCTCTGTGGAGCGCTTCATCCACAGAGTCCTCTTACTCAGGCGATCTGTAACAGATCCCCACAGTTGTGTCTCCCATTGCTGTCTTTAACCCTGACCCACAAACTCTCTGTTAACTGCTCACCTGTCCCCAGGGAGAGTTCCATAGTCTCCAGCCTATGCCTAGCAGAAATGGCAGCTCCCCCTCCCCGCCTGCCAGGCCTTTCTTTACCAAAGAGCCTGTAACCTTCCATTCCAACACTCCAGTCATGTTTCCATAATGCCTGAATGTATAATATTCTGCCAAAGCCAGACAATTACAAGCCAAGATTAAGCAAGTCTCATTCCCAGGTGCATTACCTTGTTCTGTATAGAAGATCCAATGAATAATTATTCTTATTTAAATAATTGGGGTCAAGCTGTAACCAGAAGCAGGGTCTTTTTCAAGTTTGGGGAGTATACTTCAGGAACTAGGCACACAAACTGAAGTCTGCAAAACACCAAGAGACTCAGAAACCTTGATCTGCATAGAGCAGCTGAAGGAAATGTGTTTCTCAATACAAAAAGAAAAGCCTGGAGAGGAGCACAAAAACAGATGCATAAACTACCTGGGAAGTGATATTCACTGGGTTTAGGCCAAGGTTAAACTGATATATTTTACAACAGATAAAATATTGGTTAGATGTTAAGAAAAAAAAATATTCCTTATCATTTGGCATTGGCTTGTATTATTTAGAGAAGCTGATTAAATCCCTTTCACCACAACCTTCTAAAAACAAGCTGTAAAGTTTTGCTTGGGGCAATCCAGTAAAGCACCAAGCCTAAACAAAGGCATCTTAACAAGACTTAACTTTTTATCGAGAGTTCTATGTCTTGAGATTAATTTTATTCATGTATTTCAACTCAAGTTTTACAGCTGCTCCTCAAAAGAAGGAAATTCACCTTGTTCCTGTTAATATGCAGATGCTACTGTTCTGTACAGCAGGCGCTTAGGAAGGCTTAAGTGGGATTATGGATTGAACTAACAGCCCTCAAGGTGACAGCTGACAGCCTTGCATTTGTCTTTGGGGGAAAACAGGTAAATAAGTCTTGATTCAAGTGTTTTTTTCCTTCCCAGGTCGACTTTATGTGGCCGTGGAACTGTGACATATGGAGTTCCCCAGTTACTTACACCTTGCTAGATTACAACTGGTTCTGTACACAGCAGCTGAGCAAACCATCAGTCCTGTGCATGGGAATGTTGATACACGAGGCTATTAAAGCAAAGCAGAAACTGTCTGTGGCTTCCTTTGTTTTTTTCAGTCCTTTGCAAACACACTCATCAATGCTTTTCATGTTTGACCAAGTTTATTGTGCTTGTAACTATGGAATAAACTGGAGATCACGTGCTAAAGTCTATTTATAACTTTGTACAGCCTTGCTCTACCACTGCCTCAAAGTAAGAGCCATTTCCCACCCCACTGATAATTTGCCAGATTCTCTATCAAACATTCTCAAGGCAGTACATTACCTCAGCACATCCCAAATGCCTCCTTTCCACAGTCTATGCCATTGTGCAAAACTTTCCAGCCCCACACAAGAGCACTGCCCTCCAAAAGCACTCTGGGACGGGGCAGGAACAGAGCAAGACCAGGGTACTTCGGAGCAGCCCTTTGTACACAGCACCTTCACAGAAGCAACAGACGAAGGCAAACCTCAAGCATTCCCCACTTCAGAGGCTTGATCACAGCACTTGGCTACTGTTTAATTTCTAACACATACCTTTGCTCTGACCACTGGCAGTCTGGAGAGAAACTGGCTTTGAATAACACCGGGCTTTGCAGAACCTGGGATTGACAATTTCCCATTCAAATGAGCACTACTGCAAAACTTGGCAGGAGTGAGACACCTGGAGCTTGAAGAGACCTAAGCAGGGGATACTTTTCGAAGTATAAAACCAAAACTCTAAGTTAATGAATAAGAAAGAGTTAATAAATTATTAACTCCTGTTTCCCCATGTTTGATAAGTGAGGTACAAGCATTTCCACAGATAAACTTCTAAGAAATAGGAGTAAAAATGCAATATTAAGCACATCTACCTGGACTTCAGCAAGGCTTTTGACGCTGTCTCCCATGACATTGTCATAGGCAAGCTCAGCAAGTGTGGGCTGGACGAGTGGACAGGAGTGGATTGAGAACTTGCTGAATGGAAGGTCTCAGAGAGTTGTGATCAGCAACACACAATCTAGTTGGAGACCTGTAACTGGCAGTGATCTAGACATGATCTAGACAGGCTGGAGAGATGGGCAGAGATGAAGTCAAAGGCAAGTGCAGGATCCTGTACTTGGGGAGGAACAGTCCCATGCACCAGTACAGGTCAGGGGCTGACCTGCTGGAAAGTAGCTCTGCAGAGAGGGGCTTGGGAGTCCCGGTGGACAAGTTGCCTGTGAGCCACCAGCAGTGTGCCCATTTGACCAAGAAGGCCAATGATGTCCTGGGTTGCCTTGGGAAGAGCACTGCCAGCAGGATGACAGAGGATCCTCCCTGGTGAGGCCTCAGCTAAAGCACTGTGTCCAGTTCTCTACAAGAGAGACCCTGAGCTCCAGAAGCAAGTTCAGCAAAAGATTACTGGAATGATTGTCTAGAGCATCTTTTATATGAGGAAAAGCTGAAGGGGCTGGTACTTTCCAGCCTACAGAAGAGAAGGCTCAGTGGGGATCTGATCAATGTGTATAAGCACCTGAAGGGAAGGTGTCAAGAGGATGGGGCCAGACTCTTCCCAGTGGTGCCAGGCAGCAGGACAGGAGGCAACAGGCATAAGGCAAAACACAGGAAGTTCCACCTGAACATGAGGAAGAACTTCTTTACTGTGTGGGTGACTAAGCATTGGAATAAGTTGACCAGAGAGGATGTGGAGTCTCCATCGAAGGACACAGTTCTGGGCAATGTGCTCTTAGTGACTGTGTGTGAGCAGAGGGGTTGGACCAGAAGACCACCAGTGGTCCCTTCCAACTTCAACCATTCTGGGATTCTGTATTTACAATGAGTATAGGATTACAAGTGGAATATTTTTTACAAAAAGGAACATGAGTGTTGTATCCTTGACTAAACACGACCCAGGTCTATGGAGTTCAAAGGGTAATTAAACACATGTCTGAATTTCAGCCAAGAGAAATCTGCAGTACAGAAAGTTCCCTGGGGACTTGACAGGTGGCAAGGGAAGCATGAACAATGCCACGAAGCACTGCACCATGTCCCAAGGCAGAGCCAGGGCATCCTGCAGCACCAGAAATACAGTCCTCTCCTCTGCTTGCTTCCTATTCCAGACTACAAGGACCAGAATGGCTCCTCCAGAGAACAGCCTACGTCTTACTGAGAGACATGCATCCAAGCCCTATCCTTCTTCCCAAAGGAGAAGCAAGCAGATGAAAGTCATCTGACCATGGCCTAAGGAATTGCCCAGCTGTTCAGCTTGCCATGCCTTATCGAAGAAGGGCAGTCAACTAACTATGGTAAAATCCTAACTCACATCTTTTCCACCAGCTCTTCATTTAAGATTGAAAATAGGTTTCCTCCCCCATTTTGAAAGACAGTTAAAGCTTATCAGCGTACTAGAGCATGTAAAGATTCTCCTTTATCACTGATACGAACATATGTACAAACTAAAATGCTACTTCAATTAAGGATGGGAGCCCTGAGCTCTTAATTTATATCAAAGGTGATTTTTAATAGAAAAGAAAAACCCTTTAATACTACTTAAGAAATAAACCCCACTTGCATGGATAATAGATCCCTAGACGCACAGCTGGTACCCATTTGACCATTCCCAGAGGCAGACTAGGAAACATCAGTGCCTCCAAGACACGTGGCCACCCCCAAAATGCATAGACAAGGGGCCAAAGCTTTCTAGGGGAAGAGTTAGCCAAGGTTTCATTTCTTCCTGAGTTCACTTACAGCCTTCTTGTAGAGATGAACAGAACCAAGGGGTTCCCATGTCTAGTCCTGTTCATTTGACCAGCCCATTTTTCACCCTTTGGTTGAGATCCCTAGCACAACACCCTACTGAGCTCTGTAGCATCCCTATACAAAGTAGCCATATCACAATGTCTGGGGTAACTTTGTATGTTATTTGTATGTATTTCCACCATGCTTACTCTCAGTTCGTCACATAGAGAAAGGCTTTCTCAGAACTTGGGTTACATGGGTAGTATAGAAAAAATCCAAAGGGGTAGACAATCATCCTTCTACATCTATTTATTTCAAGAAGGAGATGAAAGAGACACCAGAGAAGGGTCTGGATCTTTCCCTATGGAGAGACAGCCAAGCTCACTAAGTAGTTTTCTTAATGGATAAAGCTTTGCTGAATTGTGTGGAGAAATGGGAATAAAAGACCCAGAAGCACAGGGGCATTCCACATACAAAGTCACTTGATTCAATGCAAGGGAGGGAGCTCAAAGACAACTATTAAATTCCCCAGTAGACCCCCTACATCCCAAGTACACAACACTAAAACCAAAAGCCTTCCCAGCCAGAACAAGGTCCTAAATACAATGACACAAAGATCCACCTAATTCTCTTTAATGTCCCTCTCCTAATGTGTTGTTGCCTGGGAACTGCCCTACCTCTGGAGCTCCAATCCTATTCTGGGCTCCAGCACACCAACTCAAGCAATCTATGCCCATGGATTTTGGAATTTTACAAAGAAAACAACCATTAGAGTTGTTTACCAGTTATCAATATACTATAATCTGAAACAAATCTTCCTATCTTTCTGGAAACATTTCCAAGGATAAAGCAGACTATAAAAACACACACAGAGCACACAAAGCACACACCAGTGCATGGAGTTTCCAAGAGGCATCGTAAGTACTTCAGGATTTGGGGGATTTCTTTTACTTTGTCAGGTATACAGCTTCCCAAGGCACAGCAGCATAAAGGAGACGGAAGCTCACATAGACATCCTTAGGCTAGTTTTAACATAGCTACTATGTTTTCATTGGGAAACATAAATTCGTTGGGCAAAAGTCACACTAGATTCAAGCTATGGTTTAATAGATTTAGAAGCCTCAAAATCTCTAGCAGAGCAAGCAAACATAATGCTCATACATGGTGGCTATAGATATATGTTGAAGAGAAGACAGACACAGAACCCTTGAGAAAATTCAGCAGTAGAGAGCTAAGTGCACTTCCTAATCACACAGGTTAGCAGATACTAGCTGCTGCTTCTTTTACTGTTCTAGATGCTTGGGATTTGGATACTTGCACTATGCCTGCTCAGAGCAGCAGAAGGTAAGCATACGGGGTTATTATTTCTATAGCCTTTCGATGCTGCTTTATCTAGTGAGATGTTATTCTACACTACAAAAACTTGCCAACTTTGCCTTAAAACTTGCCAATTGAGGTTACATGGGTCACTTTCCTATACAAGAATGGCGAGATGAGTGTGTGAGTGTTGTATTTCCTTTTCTCTACACTGGAAATCCCACCCTAGGAGCGTGTAGGAAATGCTGGTGTTTTCTAACTCAGGGCAAAGCTATTGCTCTAACAAGGCTAGGAAGTTGTTTTTTGTCCTCTTCTTTAGTGATGGAAATGGAGAAAAAGTTGGGGGCACTGGGTGGAGGAAGTCTAATGATGGTATAGTGTTATATTCAGCAGAATCCACCGGCTTGTATAGTATAAAACTTCCTATATAGAGTGCAGTCGGCTGTTCAGCACAGTCTCAAGATATTGCTGATTATTTGCAGTATTTTGGCTTCCTAATAGGAGAAACTCATCAGGTGTCTCTGTCTTAGGCAAAACAACAGCTGGGGAAAGATACCTAAAGTAAAGGATAACCATGGAGGAACTGAACTGAATACTTTGTTGATGGGCAATAGTGTGGCTTCTTTCCTTGGGATAAACTGTAACTGTTGAAGATCTGAGAAAGAGCAACTACTGGTCTTTGCTCTCTGTAAACCATAGGGTGTTCAAGTAACTGAGATCTCCAGAGAAGAGATGCTATGAGTTATGACTAACCCACTCTACTTCTTTGCTCATTCCTGTATTACTGATCTGATCTGTGCGCTACAGGTTCAGAAGTCTGCTATGATAGGCTGGGATGTTTCTCAGACAGTACGCCATGGTCTGGAACTGTAGAAAGACCAATCCAGAAGTTACCCTGGAGTCCAGAAAAGATAAATGCTCGTTTCCTCCTCTACACAAGACAAAATCCTGATAGCTATCAAGTAAGAACTATTGCAGTTTAAACATTAATAAATCACCTGCAAAAAGAGTAAACAAACACCAACCCCAGCTGTGCTCCTGGGGAGTGCTGGAAACCTCAATTTTATTCAAGAGACAGCCTTTTTCAGCTGCATAGATGGGTCTCTGGAGCAGAATTCTCATGCTCCTCCGGCCCTCACAGAGCAGCATAGCCCATGATTTCTTTATGGCGCCTGGGAAGTGGTGAGAAACTGTGCATGTCTTAATGAATGGGTAATTCTCTTCCACAGATCAAAAGATGACACAGTAGTGTCTTGGCTGCTCTAAGATATGTGTCAAAACTTGCTTTGAATAGATATACAGACCTTATGCCATAGTCATGCGAATGCTTACAAATGAGTTTAGCTTGCATAACAGCATACACCTAAAGCATAGTCCAGGTCTTTGCAATTTTGATAAACTATTTACAGAATGCAGATTTAAGTGTTTGTTCATTTAATATCTACAACAGGAGATCTCTGCAGTTGATTCCTCCATTAGCAACTCCAACTTTAGAACAAGCAGATTAACCAGATTCATTGTCCACGGTTTCATAGACAAAGGAGAAGAAAACTGGCTGTCAGACATGTGCAGGGTAGGTGCCATAAAGTTCCTTAGTTTCCATTTATAAAAACATTCCTATAAACTGTCTGTTTTCTCTATTTCGAATCAATTTGTCTCATGGTACTTCTAATGATAAGGGCAGCAAAAGAAGCCACATCTTCAAATCATTTGCATTTAAAGTACATATATCCACATCTTGAGGAGAAGCTCTCTGCTTTACTGATTTCTGTGCCAATTCCCCAAGTTATTTCTTATTCCTGTCCCCATACCAAGCTGCACTTCCTGTGGTCCTCTCAACAAGCTGTTTTCTGGTGCTTTTCTCAAATCCTGTAAACATGCTTTCTATCGCTGCTTCAGGTAATGAAAGGCACTAGTCATACAGCACAGAGCAAAACACCAGTTGGTGGCACATGGCAGTGTTCAGATAAGACTTTCCAACTAACTATTCACACAACTAGAGCTTTGTTTAAATCCTATATTCCTATTTTATTTAAAAGAACACTATGAGAAATAATGTTAAAGTCCACTAAAATGCATTTCACATTTATTGCATCCCTGTTATCTGCTTCTCTTTAACACAGGAGCAAAGAAAATAAATCTGAGAGTTTGTCATTGAAAAAGAGAATCTCTGTTATTACCTCTTTGTCAACATTGACATGTGATTGCTGGATTTGCTAGTTAAAGTATCAGAAACAGAGTGATGTTTTTTCAGTTCTCAGTTTCCCATTTCCCACTCTTAAGCCAGGTTTCTTTTCTAGAACATCAAAATCAACCAGATAGCTCACATTTTGCTTCAGCTAATCCCTTAATTCCATATGATCAATTTTCACAAGGAGGTACTAAGAGGCACGGGATAAATTTTCCCATTCTCTCTCTGTTCTGGTGGCCTGTGTTTTATCACAACACTCCAACTTTATTAAAAATATGGTCTGTAAATCTTTTAAGAAAAGAGCAGAGCAAATGGGACTGTGAATACATCAGCCTCTTATGTGTGTCTGTCGTTTACTTTCCTTCCCATTAAGCAATAATCCTACCTGCACTTTTATTTTTACCATTTCTAACATAGCCATAGACACTTCTATTCCCTTTTTTGTTCTTTGCCACTTGTAAACTGTTTTGGATCCTTTGGAGTGTCTGATCATAAAGCAAAGAATGAATATACCGAAGCCACTAAAGCAAGACCATTTAGCCAAACAATCCAGCTTAGAGGAGAAAAGCAAAGCTTCAGCTTCTGTGGCAGACAATAAAGTATCTGCCTGTGCATATATATCCCAAAATATAGCCATGAATCTGAAATGAATATTTAGTGACACCAGCAATTTGTGTACCCTCTTACAAAAAATGCACTTTTTCTTTACAAATTTGTATCAGAAAAATACTATTGATTTTTTGTCATTAAAATGTAAGTTCCGATTAAATTACTTTAAAATCACTTCAGTGAATCAGGACATGAGTAGAGCTCATTTCTCATTTCTAGTGTTAAAGTTTGATTAACATTAAAAATTGAAAGGGTCAGTATTGTATTGATATTGTTTTCTCTTCTGCAAAAAAATACTGCTATGGGTATTTGAAACGATGGTGTGATCATTACTACAGCATACCTCTTTCAGTATGGTCTGAGCACACATATGCCTGTGAGCAGGCATGACCACATACATATGCTAAGGTACTGGTCCTCTAAAACATTCTTATACAAATTCATGCAACATTTATGAGTGAAGCTGTTATGAGCAACATGAATCAATTCTAGACTGTATTTACTGTGGGGAGCTTTGTTTTTTACTTTTGTTTTACAAAACAGAGGATGCTCTCTGTGGAAGATGTGAACTGCATCTGCGTTGACTGGAAGAAAGGCTCAAGATGTCAGTACACCCAGGCATCAAACAATGTCCGTGTTGTGGGCGCTGAAATAGCTTATTTTGTGAATACCCTTATGGTAAGAAAATTCTGGTTATAAAGCGATAGATAATGCTGATTGGAAAGAAATATGATTCAGGAACTTTTATGAATTTGAATGTAACCGGGGGGAACATTTTCTGCTAATCAGCAATCATTTCAAGAGTTGTGCTAAAACCTCTCTTTGTAAAGTTAGAGAACTATGTAGCAACAGCAGGGTTTAGCCAACTTAGGGATATGAAGCTCTACAAGCTATCCCTATGGTACAGCCAGACAGTTCTTCCACAGTTGTGGAGTGCTGGGTAATTTTAAACATGCAGAGATAACGGACACAGCAAGCTGCCTTTTCGGGGAGACAAAACCAACCAAATCGGCTGGAGGACAAGTGCTCTCCATGAGCAACAAACAGGACCCACTCAGCCACCTCAGGGGGAAGTCCTTGTGGCACCTTCTGTAGATTTAGGCACTGTGCACATGAACCCTTTTTCAACCAGCTTCATAGAGGAAATGATACTTGGTTTGGCACCTACTTTTAATCGAAGTGCTTTCAACACACATGTCCCATACAAGAACTATAAATTACTTCAGTATATAGTATGCCAGGTCGAGGAGTTCTCTGACCCATGTCTCACTCAATATATCTGTATTGCAGCCACTGGATTACTGCCTCAAAAGGCTGATGGTATCTCTCCTCTCATGTCCTCCTCCAGCTGCACATGGTGCTAGACCTGCCATGTCTAACTTAGACTACATGCCTGGCTTAGTCTTCCAAGCCAGATGAGCACCCTGTTATTATTAATGGGTCTAGGATATAAAATGAATACAAAACCTCTCAAGACTTTGTTAACAGAGTTCTCTAGAGTTTTATCAGTCTCCAAATGAGAGCAGCATCTGAATAAGGGGTTTTGAAAAAGCAATGTATTGTACCTAAACTGACAGACAGATGCTGAAATGCTATAGTTCCCAGGTCTATAGTCAAATTGAAAGTAGTTTTTACTACTTTTACAGCACCTTTTTACTCCTTCCTGTTGCTGATGAGAACAGAGGTAGTAATTTTTGTATTCTATTTTCCCAGGACACGTTTGGATACTCTCCAGCCAATGTTCACATTATTGGTCACAGCCTTGGAGCACATGTGGCAGGCGAAGCTGGCAGGAGGCGTCCAGGAATTGGAAGAATTACTGGTAAGTCAGTGACTTAAGTCACAACTCATACTAAAGACACCATTACTTAAATAAGATGTTGCTGTTCATTCTCTCTTACTGTTGTATCTGACTGTGGGCTGTACTTTAGTAAAGGGTAATTTGGACATTGTAGAACTTAGCCTCTTTTCACTCTACAGTGAAGAGTGGTTCTTTGGTAAGCATTGGAAAGCAGTCAGTGCGACAATTATTTTGCTTGCATATATTTACACAGCAAAGGAAAGGCTCCATACAGCTAACAGAGCCAGAAGGCTCCTGCTATATCAGCTGACTTGCTGATACACATTAATGCTTGTGGCAATCTCTACAGATCTTGATTTGGCCTGTTACATAGCAGCAGAGCTGATACACAACACCCACTGCTTGCAGGTCCCTCCAAAGCATGTTATAAGCGGCACAACAGCAAGCAGTTAGTTTTGTACTGCTAACAAATATCATGTTACAGAAAAGGATGGATTAAACCTGATGCTTCAGAAGCAGTAGGCTAACCTTAACCGTCCTGATACATCACCCATTCTCACCTTGCTTTGCTATGTCTACATAAATTTTCTCATCTAGTAGAGTACATTATTAGTAATTATTCTTCCCTTCACTATGTATATGATAATTCATTATATACAAGCATAGCATTATATAGAACAATGAACCTATATCTCTTTATCTATACATAACAAGATTTTTCCTTTCAGGACTGGACCCTGCTCAGCCTTACTTCCAAGGGACTCCCATTGAAGTCAGACTGGATAAAACTGATGCCGAGTTTGTTGACATTATCCACACAGATACAGCTCCCACAGTCCCCTACTTAGGTGAGTGTTGAACAATATCCTAATCATTATTATTTATAATCATTACTTATGCCATGTGGCACTTCAGTACCCTAATAATTCATCAAGACTCACTTGTTCTGTGCCACAGACACAGAACAAATAACTGGTCGCTAACACCTCACATCCTAAAATACCAAGCACCAACAAACTTCAGCTATGGGTATGAAACAGTATTGACTGAAAATATGCTTACCCCTACTTTAAATGCTCCAGGTTTTGGCATGAGCCCAGCTATTGGACATCTTGACTTCTATCCAAATGGAGGAGTGGAAATGCCTGGATGTGAAAAGAACGCTGTGTCACAGATCGTAGATCTTGATGGCATCTGGGAAGGTGAGTGTTGATTACATCACCAACTCACGGATAGATCACCCCTCACAATGTAAGCACTTACCTTTCCTTAATTCAGGTGTGTTGCATTAACTTTTAATGTGCACAGCAGCAATGGCAGCTGCAGAGTGCAGTGAAACAGTTCATATGCTTAAACCACATTATTTTCCAGAGCTCATTAAAAATAAACAAGACAAAGGATTTTGCCTCTGGAAAATCTGCCTCCTCTGAAGTATCCAACAGCAGAAACAAGTTACTGATACCGTGCCAAGCGTTTTGAAGGGTCTATAACAATATACTTCACTTTGTTTCTATGCAGTTGCCCAGCAGCAATACTGGGTGGAGTAGAACAATGATGCTCACAGCTCCTCCTGATGGGCTATCTTCAGCTGCAGCCCTTCTGAGATAGAGCAATTAATTAGCTTTTTGTTACCTTTACCATATGAGTTGCATTAAAGCAATATCACTGTGTCTGTTTATAGCCTGCCAAAAAAAGATTAGCACGTTGCTGCTCAAATAGAGTTCTTTGTTGGTTTACATGGTTCTAATAACAGCTCTAAGCATTAGAAAATCTTTATGTGTCTTTAGAAAGGTAAACTGCACAGAACAGTCAAAAGAACCAACAAAATGTACAAAACAAGAATTCTGCTACAGATATTTTGCAGTATTTTATCCGAGCTCTTTCTTATATTACTGCAAACACCTGAAACTCTGAGAATCCACAAACTCTTTTGCGATAACCAGCCTTTTCCTCCAGTTTTTATTCAGTGCAGTTGAAGGCATTACCTTTTCTTTCTTTCTTTTTTGTTGTGCAGTAAACTTGTTATCAATAATGTGGAATTAAAGCACAAAGAAAATAAGCATGTTGTATATGATCTTCTTTTTAACCTAAAGTCAGGCAAACAATGGCAACACAAAGGAAAATAATATATTCATTATTTTCATTTTAAGATTCTCCCTTCCTTAAGCACCCCCAAATAATAATAGTTTTGTTTTCAAGTCCTCTGCTGGAGCAAATCAGCACTGCCCTAGGAAGTTCCCTCTTAAATACTTTTCATTTGGTTTTCCTTTGTTATGGTAACCCCACAGCTGTCTATAGAAGACCTGCTTCATGCCCTTCTCCTTTCTATTGTGCACCTTGGCCAGATTGCTTGAATAAGTGGAAGGGTGAGGACAGAGCAAGGGCTAAGCTGAGCTGTGCAGTCAGTCTCCCCAAAGCATTTCAAATCTGCATTTTATACCTGTTGGGTCAGTGACATTCCTTAGAGCATCAGTTCACTGCAAAAGCAAGCTTCAAAACTTACGTTTGCTACTATAAGAATCATGGTGAGGCGTTTGAGGAGGAATGATGCATCCCAATGATGTGGTAAGGGCTGTGCCAGTATCTTTCCTGAAACCGTAACGGAATGAAAGGTTAACCTGGAAACATCTTTTTTGCAGGAACTCGGGACTTCATGGCTTGCAATCACCTGAGGAGTTACAAATATTACTCTGACAGTATTCTCTACCCTGATGGATTTCTGGGCTATTCCTGTGCTTCATATGATGTTTTTGAATCAGTAAGTGCCTCTCAAAGCCTCAGGATGGACTGTGTCAAAAACAGTGGCTCTTTCTTATTTAGACACCTGAACTCCAGTTTACTTATGCTAGCTTAAATCCAGAGTGGACCTGTAAGAAACAAATGTTGCTGTGATACATGGCCACCTAAGTGGGTATGTCAGAAAGAAGTCCTTGGCTGGATGGATAACTTTATTAATGGATGCATTTGTTTTTGCTAGGGACGCTGCTTTCCATGCCCAGCAGAGGGATGCCCGAATATGGGTCACTATGCAGATAGGTTCAAAGGGAAAATTAACAGTGACTTCGTGAAACTTTACCTGAACACTGCAGAAGCCAAGGACTTTGCTCGTGAGTTTCCATTGCCTCCATTGCTACCTACTGCTTGTAAACAAACCTTTTTGATGCCCTGTTTTACAGTTAACAGATGGTCAGACATTACAGCAGGGTGATAGCTGTTCATTCCAGTACTTGATATTCTAGAGACTGCCTCTCCCTGGGTACAATCTAACTTAGTGTATTTCTTCTATGCAGTTTGGAGGTACAAAGTAACCGTGACCCTCTCTGGAAAGAGTGGTGTGACAGGATATGCAAACATTGCCCTCTATGGAAGCAATGGGCACACAAGACAGCACCAGATCATCAAGTAAGTCAAAAATTGGAGAGAAAAGAAACTTTTCTTCTAGAACATTTAATTCAGATTTCTGTTATATTGGTCTTACTTTGGAGATCAAATTCAAACCTGATGTAAATGCAGAGACAGTTGACTCGGGTGACTCGAAGGGAAGAGGTGTTAGAAGGCAGGGTCTTGAACTCTTAGAATCCAGCATCACTTGTTTGCTGTCCCACCAAGGTCTTGCTGGACCTATGCTAGCAGAGCTGTGCTCTTTCTGCCTTTCACAGGCTTCTAAAATGTTGCCACCACAGCTGCCAAAGTTACCCCCTCAGCTGCTATATAAAAGTCTACTTTTTGTTGCTCATAACTTCACCTGTTTACGCTAAATCATAGAATCAACCAGGTTGGAAAAGACCTTAAGATCATCAAGTCCAACTATTACCCCAGCTGCTTGCTTGCCTCGTGTGCTCTTGTATATTTGTATTCTCCTTATTTGTTTCAACTGAATTATCTGAAATGGTGAGAACTGGGGAGAAGGCATTTAGATGTGGGCTGTGGCCTTTATGCTGTTGATTTTGTTTAGTGACAATTACGTCACTTCCACCCTTCCAAGAAGGCCTTCACATCTTCAGGTATTTGCTATGAGCTGATTGCAGTTTGCAAGCATCTGTGTGAGATCCAGCCACATGAGACAAGTCTGTCAGTATTGAATGTATTATTTCACTCTCTAGCTCTGTAGGAAGCTCCACCTTCTTCACAGTGATCACCTTGTAACTGAGTCTTCACTGGGAGGTGTGACTGTAGCATCTGAAGCCTTTGCTTCTTCTGATAAATACTGATTTGGGATCAATTATGTTGGAAAACTGGGAATAATGTTACCATGTTATAAGCCAAATATTGTTTTTCTACTAACTCTACTCCCTTGCTATCACAGCCACTCAGTTGGCAGAAGTGGTGATTAATATTAAATCCTAACATGCCTCACATCCATAAAATGTTCATTTTCACAGGGGAAGCCTCAAACCAGACAACACTTACACAAGCTTCATTGATGCCGAAGTTAAACTTGGAACAGTTACAAAGGTTAAATTCCTCTGGAACAACAATGTGATAAACCCAACTCTTCCTAAAATAGGAGCTGCAACTGTTGTAGTACAGTCTGGAGAAGACAGAAAAGAGTAAGTATATCCATTGTGAAAGTCCTGAGAGTTACTTGGGAAGAGAGGTGACAAAATTACATGCAGGGTTATTGGCATCATTCTTTCCAAGCCCCTACTGACCATGAGGACTGGTTATTTGTGTGTGAGCTTGTGTTACCATGTCTGATTCACAGTCAGTGGGTCAGCAGATGTTTTTCATTGTTATTGGTGGCTCCTGAGATCATGATTGATGAAAGAGGACCATGATAATAAACCCACCCTTCCAATGAACAAGACTAATACAGATTTTTCTAGACTTTGTAGAATAGGCTGGGATGTTCAGATTATAGAATTGTAATTTATTGATCCAGTTTCACCCATTTTCATGAGCTTTTCAAAACAAACTCCTTCATCTGCTTGATCAGTTCTTTATCCACCCATTATTTGGTATCTAGAAAAGGAGACACAGTATGTTTTAAACCCATGTACAAACTCATAGTTAAAATGCCATCACTTTAAAGACAACATGGGAAATGGAAACAGTTCGAGGCAAAGCTAAATGATTACAGCCCAGCAGCATCCCCTTTAAGCAGAGATCCTAGGGCCAGCTGTAGTTCCCATTCACCAAAGCATGTTGCTGATGGAGCATATTCCTGCAGATAGGCACTCTTCCTTCCACTGACTCATCGCCTTTGCATAAGTGGTTGTGAACATATGCACAGTAATGGTAACACAAAACCTGCAAGAAGAAGAAACAGTAAAACTAAAGGAAGGCAGGAAGTGAACCAGAACGAATATAGTCCCTCAATGCTTTTCCCAGCAGTAATAGTTCAAACTTAGAGCTCAAAGTATGTTGCATTCTGTTGTGGCAAATGACAAATGAAGTTGTCTAATATTAAAATCAAATCAATGTGTATAATTTCAACAACTCAAGGTGCTTACATTGTACTTTTTTCTTTCAGATACCGTTTCTGTGGTTATGACACAGTGAGGGAGGATGTTCTGCTGACTCTTACTGCTTGCTAAAAGCACATATGAATACCCAAAACCTTGATACCAATAAAAGCTAGCATGTATAAAACTCTGGTGTCTGCAGTCATTGAACTTATAATCCTGTTGGTGTCTGCTGGGGTGTTTTGCTGTTTTGGGTGGTGGTGGTGAAGTCCATGGATACCTCTCTATAGACATAAGTTTGAAATAGTTTTGGGAGTGAATGAGCCAAAACCTGTTAAAAAATTCCCCTGATTTCAGCAAATTCAATTTCAAACTAATTTCAGACAAAAGGAGGGAATTGGGCAAGTATCTGGATAGTAGCTCCTGGGCAGTACCAAGAGGAAGCAGATCTGCTTGTGACTAGGAAAGAATTAAAGAAGCTGATGTTGCTAATCAAACTGAAGGCTAAGACCAGAATTAGCATGAGGCAAATATGAAACAGAGATAGGAGAGCAAGTGGTTACAAATGAGGATAGAAATTAATTTTCATTACCTGTGAGAGATGGGAAGTGAACATGATGGAGAACTGATGGTGTGTTTTGGTGTGTTACTGCTGAACAAAGCTTGTACCATACGATCTGGAGAGAACCCGTTTGAGAAAACTGTATGGAAAGTTTCCCTAAAATGCTTGTAAGCAGAATATTCACCAAAGTGCCCTGAAATCCCATGTGCCAGCCCTCAGCCTTCAACAAAACTGCCAGAGGATGTGGTCAAAACAGGTAAATGCAACAAGGGAGCTGCTGCTTTCCCTGCTCATTGAAAAACACATTCAACTGAAGTGTGGATAGCACAAATTCATCTCCATCCCCACATAATCCTGCCTTGGCTCCCTCAGACTGATGTTGGAGAAGTGGGATAATGGGATCAGTGAGAATGGGGAACCCCAAAACCCCACAAAACTACTGGGGCCTGGAGATCTTCAGCTCCTTGGGACATCTTCAGCAGTTTCTCTTGAGGTTCCCAGATTGGGGCACTCTGCACTTTGTGTCTCTCTGTGTGACCCTTCCTCCCCAGAATGTCTTCTCCTTAAGGACATCAACCTTCAGATTCCCCTTGCAAGGTGGAGATTGAAACCTTTGTATCCCGTGATGGAGCCAACTCCTGTAATACAGAACACAAAGCAGTTTTATTAACTCATTGCATTCTGCCAGCTCATGCAGGGAGATGTGAAGGGTAGAACAAGAGCCATCAGCACTGAAGACTAGCAACCTGTGGGCCTGGTCAGAGCTGAAATAGAATCATTGAATCAACAAGTTTGGAAACGACCTTTAAGATCATCAAGTCCAACCATTATGCAGGACCACCACTGAGGGTCTCATCTACTAACTTGTTCCTTGGTTTAACCCAACTCAAGAGAATATTGCCTGGTGATTTCAGTTTTAGCCAGAGATGTGCAGGGTTGCTTTTATGTTTAAAAACCTTCTAAATCACACTTATGCTTCTTACCTAAATTAAAGGGCACTACCCAATTGTGCTGTCCTGGGAGCACAGTATGAACCACATTTAGATCTGGAGAATCACTGTTTTCTGAGTCACCTGAAATCTTGCCCAAGGGATGCTAATAGGGAATAAACATATGAACTAGTAAAACACAACCTTTGCTACACTGTCATAGATATATGGGGTATTAAAGGTTAAGCCAATTTCTTGTCCAGCTTCTCAAGAGGGAAACAAGATGTTTTCCACTCTGAAGATATTACTTGTGTCTTCCTCTCATTACATTGCTTCCTTCCCTGTGCAGTTCCTCATGGCAGCAGCAGGAGCACAGCAGAGATGCTCTGTGTGCTTTCTTCCCCTCCTATGCTGTCCAAGATGGGTATAATCTAACACTCCTTTTGGTTCCAGTTTTTCCCATCTGTGGTCAGCCTTTTAGTGGTGGAATAAGACAATAAGGCTTAATAAGATTTGAGGATGTGAATTGTTTGTCCTGCATAAGGTTGCAGTAAGTCCAGTTTTGGGTTGCTGAGGGTAGAAGGCAGAGTATCCAGTCACAGGATTCTACACACTTTCACCTTTCATTCATGGTATCCAGCCCAAGTAGGAACCCACATCTCCATTCCAGGGAGATAAATAATTACAGGTTTACTGAGAGGAAAACAATCACAGGCACAGGAGCTGGCATGTGATGGGTTTTCATATATTCTGTGTCCCTTTGACAATGCCTCCTTCCTTCTGCCTTGATTATCTGTCTCCTCTAGGATTTGGCTTCCTGATCTCAGTACCACCTGCTGAGGAAACTTCAACAGGGTTATTAACTTCGTAACACTGCAGCAGAGTTTCTCCTTTGTCTTTTGTTCCTTTACTTTAGTATAAGCAGATTCTTGCCTACACAATTGTTTTGACAGCCATGATATTCTCTGCATTATCCTTTGCCATAGCCACTTCAGCAGCCCATGTAATTTTAACAAACACCTAACAGAATCTACACGTTAAAGTTGACAATAGCATAATACAAAATCTCCTTTTAATAATGAACTGGAGCTGCCGTCATCTTGTTTTAGCAAAGTAAAAATCTCTCCCCCCTCTCCGAACACTTTACAAAGCCATTACATAAAATGCAATGTTAAATGAACAACAAATTACTTTCCCTTTAGCTAGCTTTTAATGCTAATGGTGCTATTTATTCCTGACCTTTTGAAATATTAGATTTTTTAAATGACAACATAAAAAGAATTCTTGTTTGAAAACGCAAGCGACTTTAAACCACATGCTATTACTTGTAAGTATAGCATGCACATGCATCATTCATTTCAGTGTCCCATTTATGGCTAATTGGTATATATTTCAGTTGACATATATTGTTCTCCTGCAAACGTGTCAAATTCCTTAACGATAGCAGTGACAAAAGCATAGTGCTTGAGATATATAAATTACGCTCTTTACCATATAATCATTCTTATCTATTGGGAATGCTATTTGTGACAAACCGTGTTCAAAAATACACACTAAATTGATTATTTTTTTTAAACTTTAATATAACACCATTCATGGCAAGTCTTTGATTGAATCTTGAGCTGTAGAAATGTTTTGATTTCTATCTGCTCCCTTTTACTGTGTTTGAAAAGCTCACTTTATTTATTAAAGGAAGAGTAGCACAGCGCCGATCTTAAAATGCATCTTTTGTTATCAGTATAAGAAAACAAATGGCTGTAATTGTGGATATGGAAAGAGTAATTTGGTGAACAATGCTTTGAGCTGTAGTTTAGGGTTTATAATTCCTGCCATAAATGACTATTATTTTGTTGGTGGGCAGCATTGCCATAAGAATTTTAAATATGGGAGCAACTTGGGCCACATAATTTCATTACATTTTAGATTGCCAAGTGCAATGTGTTTCACTCCTATATTACAAATCATCAGAGAACAATAAAGAAAAAACCTGGAAGATTTCATGTGACTCTAATTATTACTGAGATATAGCAGTGCTCATTGTTGTCTTTAGACAATGCTGTCTACAGTCATTACGTTGCTCCATAAATCAGGAGGATAATGAGGTTCTATCTTTCAAGAGATATGTGAAAGTTCCTAATTTGGCATTGATGAATTCTCCTTCCTGAACCTCTTGAGGGTTTTTTTGTAATCTAGTTTGCTATATTAGAGCTTTCATCACCTAGCCACAGCTGGCAGGGTTATGTACCCATATTTATTGCCATACCTTTCTGGGATGCGTCCTCAGAGGTTGCAAATAGGAATTTTATGATGTTATGCCTGAAGGTTCTTTTGCTCTTCATTTGAGTGTAAATCACAAGCTATTTTGCCATGACCTCATACTTCAGAAATATACACTGTGTATGGTTGTATTTAACTGTGAAAAAACAAGACTAAACTTGTCAACATCTTGTTACTGATAAAAATTGGAAACAGCTTCTTTGGAAAAAAGGAGATTCCCTTGAAGAAAACACCATCTTTTGCCAAAGAAATTATATAGCAAGCTCAGACAGCCGATTTTTTTTTTTGCCTTGGCAAACTCTCTACAATTTGAAGACAAGGAAAGGGTGAAATGTATCAGCATTCTTAATCAGTCAAAACAGAAAGCTTCAGTAGGGGGCAGAGGAAGAAAGGACAAGGCCGATGTGATGCTCCCACAGCCCTAACTGAAAAGATATTAATACATGACACTTACTTCTAAATTTTGCCTGTATACAAACAGAAACAAGAAGCAAAGTACACTTTAAATTAGTCGCAATATCGTATTCAATTCCACAGGAACAATGGAGTGGCTACCACACTTGCTAGTATATTGAAGACATATACTATGCTAAACCGAAAGACAAAAGTTGCATTCAAGTCCCTCTTTGTGCTATGATACATATGATTATTTTTTTGGTACATATCCCATGACAAATCTTACCTTTAATTGCATGAAGTAGACGATTGCTTCACATCAAACCAGTTAGGGAAGTGAAGGGGGGAAAATTGCATCTAAACCTCCAAAAAAAAAATGCACTTTTCACACAGTAATTCACATTTTTGTCATTTTGCCTATGATTTTAGGTAAACATACCTCTCACTTGCTCTCAGTACTAGTAGCCTGGGTACCTCAGTTTGGGGTGTGCAGTTTCAGATTTGAGATTCTCCTAGGAGTGCTGATTATCCTCTTTGGAAAGTGACCTCTCCCATGAGAGCAGTACTACTTCTTGCTCAGAAGAGGTTCTGCATGGAGAAGGAAGGTACTCATCACCTTAATTACATGGATATGAAACATGCAGTGAGCATGTGCATATTTTGCCTGAGATGATAGAAGAGCAGAAGCCATCCCCTCCTTCTCTGAACATGGGGCATTGGATTTGGTAACCACAGCCTGACTTGAGCTACAGAAACTTTAAAGGAGTTGCTTAAACCCAATCTTTTGTTTTAGACAGAAAATCGTTTCTTTACTGTCCTTAATTCCTTACACAAACACCATCTCTCACTTGCTGAGGGAATAAAAATCAATAGAGAGGAGTGTGAAAGAGGTTCTCCACCACCTTCAGCTCTCACCAAGGCTGCTCAGTAGGATCTGTGGCTTACATCTCTCTCCAACTTTCCTCAGCTCCCTTTGGCTTGCAGTTCAGAAACTAGTGCTATCTGACCCTTTTATACCCCTGCAGAGACACAGGAAATTCAGTGGCAAGTCAGAGAGGAGCATAAGTTTGCTCCATCTGCACCCTTATTCTGTAATCATCCATCTCCTACAGGAAGCAAGGACAGAGGGCTGGGAAAGGAGGTTTCTTCAATTCATTAGAGACTGTAGATCCACAAACCTTTGCTGTAATTCAAAGAGGAGTCAAAACGTCTTTGCTGGGTCATGAAAATCAACCTCCCACTGAACTTGAATTACAGACCCTCTCCGGCGGCTGTGACAGAAAGGATGTTGAAGGGCAGGTCACAGCAGGGACGTGCCATTCCTTGCTGGGTCTGAGGAAACGGTGACACAGCAGCATAAAGGGGCATATTTTTGTTGAAAAGGGTGCTTGTAGAGGATTAAAAACTTCTTTTTAAACAAGGAAAATGTTAAAAGGGAAAAGTGACTGCACTGAAGAATAATTCTCCTTTTGACCCACAGAGAAAGAGGTGCCTAATGAAAATATATGATCCCGGACAGTGTGAAGATAACTGTCTGATCAGATAATGGAATTGTTTTCAGTGGTAAGAATGAATCCATTACTAATGCAAATAACGATAATAATTATAATTTGCAATACAGTAAAAATCACCGAGTCTACCTCCTCCTCTGACAGGAGACTGTATAATAAATTATAGGCTGAGAAAAAAAATACTCAAAGGGATAAAGGTTAAAAGATTAAAAAGAATTCAGAAACTTGAATGCTTAACAGGGAAGTCAAGACCTGAAAGCAGAAATTGGTGCTATTAAATAAAGCAATTGTGAAGAATGAGATATTATGGAATTGATGAACAAACCAGAAACCAAACGTTTCCTCGTATCGCTACCTCTTGTCACAGATTTCAATAAACCTGAAAGAACCAAAAATTAAGAGTTGGCATATAATGAGAAAATTAATTATTTAAATGTAGGTGAATATGCTAATAGTACTCTGGGAAGATGAATGTAACTTGACACACTAAAAGCCTCCACAAGAGGTGAATACATCTGGGGAGTTTTGCCACTTGTTTTTGCTTCGCTTTGGTATCCTAAACAGGGCCAGCTCTTCTGTCATTCCCAACAAAGACTGGAATTTCAGACTATGCATATCTATAGGGCAGATGTTTTAGGGTTCTCTGGGTACAGCAAGATGCTCATAACGATTCCATAACCTTCTTTGTTCATGTGAGGGCTTTTGGTTACGGAGACAATGTGAAAAATGCTTAATTTCACCTCTGTGGAGGTGTAGAATAGGATAGGTGAAACAAATCTTGTATTACGGAGTTTATACCAGAGAGCTGTCTTATTCTTTGCAGTGATTCTACTTTCCCCATTGGTTGAGCAGAGAGAAATATCACTACATAACTCTTACCATACATTGTTAGCATCAAGTCTCACAGATTTGGGTGATGGAAACTACCAAGATATCACATAACTCTCCCACACCAGTCAGTCCTGAGTAAAATCGCAAGTAAGTGACCGAGTCCAAAGCTCTGTCTTCTGATACTCTTCCTTTAGATTCTCATTTTCCAAAGCATGGTATGTCCTATAAGAGCCACATGAGAAGTGACAGGGATGTAATGACAGGGGGTATGTAAGGGAGAATTAAAGACCAGAGGTGCTGACACCTCATCAAAAGCAGGGGTCTCCACCAGATAAAATCAGGTTTTGACCTCAGACTGGAGCCTGTTTTTCTGCAGTTGGAGAACTTTATTGCATTTTAAGATCACAGTTGAAAGCTCAATGCATCCTGCCTAAACTTCCCCAGCAAGTCACTCAGGAAGGCAGAGATTTCTCACCCTCTTTGGAGTTTTTCATTGCAGCATTTTTCATGTAGCTGAACACGCTTCAGGTCAGCAAAGCACAAGTAGTTCATTAGAAGTCCCACAGTATAGGAAGCTGCAGTTCCTGTACTGTGGTGATTCAAGGAAAACGTTTAATGATACAAATTCCAAAAGCAAAATGAATGCAAACCTCATCATATGGTTCATAACCATGCTCTGTGGTCATCTCATAAGTGCAACTTATCAAAACCACACCCAGTTAGTGCAATATTAACTATTGCAACAAGCTCCTAAGGTTTAAACGCACACCCTTTGGATTGGGACAGCCTTTGATCAATGTTGGCAGAAACCAAAACCACAACGTGCCTCAAGGATAGTGCATCCACTATCTAATCCTCAGTGCTGCCAACAGTAGAAAAGATCATTGGTTTATAAAACATGATTGAAAGGCCTGGGGTTTAATTAGAGAATTAGATTCAGGGCAAGCATGAAACAAGTCTTCAGATATGTCAAAAGCTGTCAGAGCAGCGATGGGATGAAATATTCCCTGATCCGTAAGGGTAGGACAGCCATGGAGTCAGAGTTGACATTATGTAAAACTTTAGACAGTGAAACACAAATAAGCCTCCAAGCAGGCAGTACCATTGCAGCATCAGAAGGTCTAAAACCAGACTGAACAGGAGTTTGGAGTAATTTAGGAAGAACTAATACTGTTTTGCTGCAGGATGGTGAGATATAGCTGATGTCTGAGGTCCTCTCCCAGCTACATGCATCTCCTGTGATTCTCCAACAGAGCTGCAACTGCAGTCAGCAAAAATACTGGATTGGTCTGCATGGAGATAGAGAAGAAAAAAAGGGACAAAATCTAAAGCCATAGTTAACAGTATATACTACCTGACTATGTGCTCAATGTATTTTGGCAACATCCTTTTAGTCTTGTAGTATTCTTGATAAGTGTGTGGCACTTTTGGGGCTTCAATCTACTGTGTCTCAAACCTAAGACAAAACAAAATAACTACAGAATTAATTTGGGAGAAAATGATCTGAAGGAGGATGCTGTAATGTCATTCATGGAACTATACACTTACATACAGGAACCCCTGCAGATGTCATGCAGGACAGCATCTTTCCTGCTGGATTCAGCTCTGTGCACAGTTAACTTCCTTCAGCTTTGCTCATTTTGAGGAGTCATCTGTATATATGTGTATGTGTGTGTGTGATAATGGGCTGATAAAATAGATCCATTCCAACCCTAACTATTCTATGATTCTATGATTGTCACTGGAGGAAAAGTAAAAGCTCTGTGAACTATACATTGTACTGCAGGGCTTCACCTGCAGCACTGGTACGTGTTAGCAAATACGCAGCAGTAGCACAAGCATGGAATGCAGTACACTTGTGTGGGAAGCATCAGGTCAGCACCGAGGTTGCTCTTTGTACTACAAAGGAAGAGGATGTGCACAGACTGGTGTCTGCTCCTATCAGCTGATGGCAGACGGAAGTTCCTACTTGAGGTGCAGAGCTTACTCCTCAGAGGGAAGGAAATAGTTGTTGTCCTTAGGAAAGGGAGAGTGACCTTTCTAAATCCTTAGATTACTATGGGTTAACATTCACAGCTGTCAGTCTCACCACTCCTTTCTACTTTGAAACCTTCCCTGACCTTCAGCTACTGTTGAAGCACAATGCCTGTCCTCCTACACCCAAACCCTGGCTGCACACCTTTTCAGCTGATTCCTCCGGTTTCCTTGCACTCAACCCAGTATTGTCCTCCTCTTCTGCAGCACACAATTGTCCCAGAGTAAACTTGCATTGTGTTTTTCATTTCTTCATGTTTCTGCAAGCTCACCTGTGGACACTGATGGAAGAAATACAGCAGTTGCAACCTACCAAGTTCTCACAACCATTTTTTACCATTATACTGTAGCAAACACTATATCCTAGTTTGATGACTTTTGCTCTGGGCACAAAGCCAGTGCTCCTGGGATATAGCAGCTTGTAAACTTTCCCCATTATTACAGTCCCTGAAAAAATAAGGAAATAAATACTACTTCAAAATTGTAGCCATCACCTACACAACTGTATGTTAAACAAAGATACAGAGGTTCTTGGTTTGCAGAAAAGTGTTTGCAGTTAGCTAACTTAATATACTGCACTTAGTCCCATTATATATACTGCACTTAGTCTCATTATGCTCAGCTGCTTTTGATATACCCCTTAGTGAAGCTGAGATAATCTTGCTTCTTTACCTGTGAGCACATCCAAATGTTAAGTCACAGGCAGGAGAGCAGAACAATCATGAACTCGTACATCACAAATACACTATGAACATCATCACCTCCCCAGAGGCTACTCAGCACTTCTGACATTTGCTATGATGCATTTTCAGGGTAGCATAAGACAGCTTTTGCTGCAAGAAATTGATCTTTGCAGCTGTGGAACTGCACAGGCTCTTGCACAAAGATTTTGCTTTCAGATTCCTAATGTGAGAGGAAAAAACAGCACAAAATTCTGCCCCCCTCAATACACTGTTGTGACTCTACAGCACTCCCACTACAAAAGTGTTTTCTGTGGTAGAACACAGCGAGATGAATGAGAACTATATTACAACAGAATTTATTATTGCACTATGAAAATGTTATATTTATTATTATGGAAATATATATTAATATTTTATTTACTACTGTTTTATCAGTAATATTAATATATTATTATATTATTCTATTCATTATATTACCATTACAGAATTTATTCCTAAAAAAGCAGATACAAGTTTTCCAATACCAGTATCTAAGGAGATTGGCAAATACCAGGCCTGAATCCCATTTACATAAAGCATCTGCAGTTCTCACCTGTTTTATCCATGATGGATCTCTTGAAAATCAGGCAGCTCTTTCACTTAGGGGACTCGAATCCATCATCCTTAAGACAGATGCCTGGGTGATGTTTCAGGTAGATGCTTAGGAAGCTGAAAGAATCTTTCTGGGGAAGCTGGACACTGCTGTCATGGAGGTTGATTTATAAGTTGTTTTATTCCATGTCTATTAACATGAAAACATCATCTGCAAATTTCATTGGGATTTATGTGATCTTGGCAAATCCAACAATTTATACAGACTCCTTCCTATCAAGATAAGGCTGTGACTTTAAATATTAACATACTCATATGAGAAAACCTTAAGATTTAGAAAAGTCCAGTGAAAGGATGGAATTCTGACTGCACACACGAAGCTCCCCTGGATACCAGAGCAATGCACTAGAACACTGAAAGCAAAATTTGGTTCTTAATGTGCCCTGAAGACTGTAATTATATTTCCCATTGTACTAGTAACATTAATTGAATGTTTAGCTTAAATCAAGTTCATTACAAGTTAAATACAGTGCCTAGCCTATTAGGATGGTGTTTATAATTATAGTCATAAAGCACTTGTAAAACACCTTCATTGCAGCAAATAGGTGGAAGCTGGGGAGTAGTAGCTGCTCAATTCATTCTCTGCATCTTTGCACGTGAGCAGCATTGTAGACTAAGGTCACAGACACCACTGAACTGTCTTGGATCTAGTGCCAACACTGTTGAACTTCAGAGGCACATGGCCTCCAATGGTTAGCAGAAAAGTGTAATATTGTACACACTGTTATACAAGCTTTTTTCAGTGCAGCTGGACCTTACTAAACAATCCTAGATCGAGAAACACACAATAAAGATGTACACTCTCATGCAAATACAACAGATTTTTGGCCTGATGATAGAACTTTAACAATAAACCAGCCTTTGGCAAGTTCTCTTCTATACATCATTTTTCATATTTGATTTCCTGGCTCTCTCAGAGCATCATCACAGAAAATACACCATCTGCTCTTCGTATTGTCCAAAGTCTTTCTGTCTGGACTCCAACAGACACCCTACTCAGAGCTACACTAAGTTTGGTGGACCTTGAGTAATCACCAGCTGTGGACTTGTACCTTAAGCACATATGGAGCCCCCCTAGAAAGTTCACAAGTGAAGTAGAAATGCAGCAGCCTCTTGCTGAAGAGCTGTGTTTGTGCCCAGGGCCTTGCCAGCCCTTGGCAAAGACTGTTGGCATCCACACATCTAAAAGACTGAAGAGATCTCACAAGCAGTACATATGGTTGATGTCACTTTTGCTCAGTTATGCATATGAAGGAGCATCCAAACGCAAGTATAACCACTTGGCCTTCCTCACTTCCATAATCAATTTAGGTTTCTTTTTATAACCATTTTCATAAAACCAGTAACACCCAAGAAGAAAAATCAGTTTTACAGTATTTTATTTGACATGATTGGAGACACAAGAACACTCAAGATACAATCCAGACAAGTTGTGAACAGCTCCAAACATCAGTGAAATCTGAATTTATCTTGCACAGAGGTGAACAAGACCACAATGGTTGGTTTTATAATATAGTTTAGGACTATTTCAAGCAGGTGAGTACTGTGACGTTATGTCCAACAACTTTTATACTATTCATCCGCTTAAGCCACATCATATCATAAATATGCAGCTTATCTTGGCGATTAAATCTCTGCAATATATAATTAGCCTTCTCATAATAATGCATTAAAACTCCTGTATATAATATTGGTATACCCATACCAATGTAAACTCTCCTAACCATCACAGCACATTTATCATAGCCTAGCACAATTTATCATTCCATCATAATTCACTGCTAACTTTCAGCCTAGACTTAAGTAACTTGGACCCAAACTTGCAAGTTGCTGCTTAGAGCAAAACTTCTACCAAGACCTTCCACTTTCCCTAAGGATAGCTGGCCTTGTCTTTTCAACACAACGTTGCACAATGTCATCTGAAACCCCTACCAATAAAATGCTCTGCAGGGAATCTCCTGCAAAAGTATCAGAATTCTACCCTAAAAATGACTTTTTTTCTAGTAAATTTCATATTAACTTTATAGCCTAACATCCTTTATCAAAAATGGGCATCCACATGCCGCATACAATGTGAGGTTGTTTAACTGGGTTATAGACTACAGGCCACAGCATAATATTCTACTTACAATTCTAACTCCTTAGAGAGACAAGCTAAATTTTCCATTCTTAAAGAGGGCAACAAGGACAGCTGGGAGCTTGTTCCATAGTTCAGTGCTCTGCAAAGATAAGCTTGACAGTGCTCTCATCAGACGGAATGAGGAAGTGCAAAGATGTGCAAATCACATTTTACAGTTAGCGTAATTTTAGTAACAAACCCCTGCTTGGATCCAGATGGGATCTTACAAAAGGTAAATAAGAAAGGGCAGAGAATCACTACTGTGCAGGGAACCATACTTCAGAAGAGCTGCAGAAATACCTTTAGCATGCCCTGCAGACAGACTAGAAGCAACACAAAACCATGGGCCACCTCTTCTTTCTTGCAGGTCACCTCCTCTACAGAGGGGACAGAGGGAGGGTGCAGCCATTCATTATACCAAATTCTGTGTTAAAGTTACCAGAAACAAATCTGTGCAGAACTGGAGCAATTCAATTTAACATAGGACGCAAACAACAAAGCCTATTTTTCTTTAAGAAGTTTGTCTTTTGGTAGGTGGTAGTGGTACACTGGGTCTTACCTGCAGCTACGATAAATCAGTGTTGCCTGGCTTTGGAAGGTAGTTTTGTGTTTCTTTGGTTGTTGGGTTTTTTTATACTATGGACGATCCTTAAGAAAACCCCAGAACCTAGTGAAGAAGCTGAATATCCAGATCAAGCTATCTAACTTGGTTTTACAGGAGGATTCATCCATTATTATAATAAACTGCTGGAGGTGGAATGGTCACTGTCTGAAACTGTCTGAAACAAAGAAATGAAAATCCCAGCAACGTACTAGTGCATCTGTGTAATAGGCTTAACTGCTATGACTTGCATTGCAGGAAGAATGTTGTATTCTCTGACACACCAACATTTCTTTCCTATTATTATAAGATCAGCCTTTTACATTTCATATCTCACCATCTTTAAAAGGCTATAATTACAGAAGCTGATTGAGAAATTATGTTATTTAAAATTAACAGCTGAATGAAATCAACAGAGGCAAAGAGCATTTTTATACAAGAAAATAGCACTGTAGAAAGAAAGAGTCTGTACAATATTTAAATATTGTATATACATAAAATTATATTGTTCATAACTCATCTTAAAGTTTCTCTTGTTTGTAAACCATGGATAGCAACACACACACACAAAAAATCCCAGTATTTAGCTTTTAAAGCATTTAGCAGGCAGCAAGAAACCGAATGCAAGCAAGCAAGAAATATCCAGCCAGATACCGTGACTTGCATTCTCCATAGTCCATATGTTTTTTCCTTTACTTGTTTCTTAAAGCTGAATGCAGAATATGATGCTGCAATTCTGCAGAATTCTGCAGGAGACACAAAACTCAATGGCAAAATGCAGGAGATCAGTTCTGCAGCTCTTCACTGTGGCGAAACTCCAGGCTAAACACATAAAGCTTAAGTGCAGGACTGGAATGTAAACCAGTGAAATAAAGCTTTCATTTCTCAAAAGTGACAGTGATGGATTTAACTCATGCTCAACTTATTACAAAGGAAGGTTTAGCTTAACAATTAACATTGCAAAGCTTAAAAAATGTAGTGAATTCCAGCAGGTAATCAGGCAGCTCTGTATAAATGCTCTGAAAGTGTCAGCATTTTAGGGTGATTCTATAGGATAGTATCAGTCTGCCAATCTGGAGTGGGATTTGGACTTGAACCTGAAGTTGTCAACTGATGGCAGACACAGATTGTAGAAATGATGCACCTGCACAATTTTGCAGTATAAAACCTGCTCCAGTTGCAGAAGAGATTTTCCAGTTGAATGTGCTTAAGGAAACATTTCCAGAAAGTTTGGAAAACAAGATGCAATGGTGACCATCAGTGTATTTTATCTGTGTTAGGGTTGTGTGCTCAGAGCCATGTGAGGAATGTCTTATTTAATGCTATTTGTAGTTTCATCCTCCTGACTTCTGCTTTCCACTTTACTGGCCAACCAAATCAACCCAGAAATATATCTTACCCAATTAAAACATTTGCTACTCAAAACATATTATGGAACTTTTGATCTGGATGTTTTCTCTCTCTTTTGTTTAAATCTTCCTGGACAGCCACCATCTAACTACTTCCAAATCTTAACACAGGAGTTAACAAGAAAACAAATACAATCAGTTGGACAAGTGCTTATAAACCAGATGGGTCACAGGGACCTCAACAGGCTGGAGGAATGTGCAGACAGGAACCTCTTAAAGTTCAATGAAGAGAAGCACAAAGTCCTGATCCTGAGGAGGAATAACCCCATGCACCAGTATACACTGCAGGCCACCTGGCAGGGAGACAGCTTGGAAAAAGACCTCAAGGTCTTGGCAGACACACAGCTGACTGTGAGCCAGCTATGTGCCCTTGCAACAAAGAATGCCCATTGCCTCCTGGGCTGCATTAGGGAAAGCATTGCCAGCAGGTCAAGAAAGGCGATTATTCCTCTTTATTCAGCTCTGGTGAGACCACATCTGGAGTGCCAGATCCAGTTCTGTGCTTCTTGGTACAAGGGAGACATGGACATACTGGACTGAGACCAGCAAAGGGTCATGAAGATGATTAAGGAATTGGAATATCTGTGATGTGAAGAGAGGCTGAGAGAGCTGAGACTCTCCAGACTTGAGAAGGCTCAAGAGATGCCAGGAATGTATATAAATGCCTGAAAGAAGACAGTAAAGAGGACAGAGCCAGATTTCTCAGAGGTTTCCAGTGAAGGAACAAGAGGGAATGGGCACAAATTGAAACACAAGAAATTCTGTTTAAAAACAATAAAAACCTCTTTCACATTGAGGGTTGTCAAATACAGGAACAGGCTGCCCAGACTTCAGACATCTCCACCTTTGGACATATTCAGAACTGGAAAAAGCATCCTGCTCTGGCTGACCCTGCTTAGAGCTAAGAGGTTGGACCAGACAGTCAACAGATGTCCTCTCCAACCTCAGCTATTCTGTGATTTTATGACTGCAGATGACTAATAAAAGTAAGTTTAGAAGACCTAAAAGGGAAATAGCGTTGTTCTTCGTTTTTCAAAATATATTGAGGGTAATGCTTCCTGTTGAATCCAACAGCTTGTTCCAACAGGTTCACGAATAAAGGCCTTGTTTTCAGTCTGGAGCAATCACTATTAGGCTCCTAATATATATCTGTATTTCCCAAACTTAATTTTAAGGATTTCTGAGAATCTTCTTTTCCATAGGATCTCAGAATTTAAGAAACTGAGTTCTCATTTCTTTAAGTCATTGATTTTCAGCACTTAAAATATTGAAAGCATAGGGCAAAATCAAAAGGACACCACAGACTACTAATTTGTTCCCATTGCCAGAGGATGGTGCTGTTTACAGAGATATCCCACACAGATACACTCCCTACAACAACCAGGGTGAGCTTTCCTTGGGAGGAAGAGGAAGAAGAATAACAAGGCAAAGAGACTATGATTTTATATCTTTTCAACTAATCATCAGGACCCAACAATAATCAGTATTTACTTAATAAAGGTAGGTCTTTAAGCATGCTTGAGTAACTTGGGAACTTTTACTACCTCTGGAACTTTTGCTCCCAAAACTTTTCATGGGTCTTTCAAAACCCAGCCTTTGGTCAAAGGGCACAAACATGACATACCCCACCTTAGAAGCTGTTCTCATATAGCCTGCTGAAATTCAAGTTGATGACATGACATATGAAAGTCAAAAAATTGGGATAGTGGAAGATCAGTCTCACAAACAGGCTGTGGTGGGGAAAAATGAGCTGTTAGTAGTTTAAGAAATCAATGCCAACTTTGACACTTTTAGAGGTGGCAACATCAATGGCCATGGCTTTGATCTCAGTGTCCCCAAACTGCATAAGCGTTTTGATCTCCCGCCGGTTTGGCACTGAAGCATCAGTTCCCGTGAGATCCAAGCGAAGGGTGCCACACTTCTTCACTCCAGATTCAGTGATGAAGCTAACATTATCTTGTTCTGAGCTATAGATATTGATCACTATAACTAACTGAGAAGGTTTGGCAGGTGTGTAACTGCGTGTCACAGTTTCTCCAAGGGCTACAGATTGGTCGGCTGAGATAAACTTGTCAAAGACATCAGTGCACCAGCGTGTGCCGTCTTTGACTAGAAGCTTCTCTGGTGGATGCTTCCCTTCCACAAAGCGGTTGAGCACACCCACACCATAGGTGAGAGGTGAACGCCGCACTTTGATGACAGCAGGGTCAAGACCAAAGAGAACAGCTCCTTTGAGGATCGTGAGCCCCACGTCCTGAGGAATGATGACTCGACATCTCGAACCAAAAGCACTCTGGACAGCTTGTTGGAGTAAGGGGGATTCAGCGAAGCCACCCACCAGGAACAGAAACTTGACATTGGTCACTTCTGGCTTATCAAACACATCACCTAAAGAGAAAGAGAGCCCATTAGAGAAAAGTCCAGTGTAAAAAGGCAAAGCAGGTGAAACTCCTAATGTCTGAGTGAGTTGAATGTCCCAGCTTTTGAGAAAATCATACACTTCAGTTGTAGGCTCACCCTTAGTTCAAACAACTGAGGCAGCAAGTTAACTGAGTTATCTGTCACAACTACTGTAATCCTAGGTCTCTCCCTCCCTGCTCAGATATAAGCTGCTCTGCACTACCTATCTTACTAAGTTGTGACCTCATAAATTTGCCTATTAATTCCTCAAATACATCAAGCAAAGTATGATTCAATTATGACTCAATTAGTGCTTTTTAAAGTGCAGAACAAGAGCACTTTGCTCAGTACATGTATTATACATATTATTATTACATGTATTACTTGATACGAATCTAATCTTCTACCAGGAAAGCTTTAAATAACAGATTTCCCAAAAAGTCTTTGCTATTTTCCATTACTGGATAAATAAATTCAGAGCTGTCTAAGCCATGCGTGAAAGTACTTTTACCATGATGCCTCATATATTATTTGTGTTTAGAAATGTCAGTGATTTGGATAGTCGTGGACAAATGTGACCTTCCACTGAGGAGAAATGAACTAGATGCCTTAATAGCAGGAAACTAGTTAGATCTCTGGCATTCTTTAGTTGTTGCCTGAAACAGGAAAAAGAAAAGCAGGATCTGTGGTAGTTGTTGCATTTCAATCTTCTGACTGCTTACAGCCCTGGAAACACAGAATAATTGAAGCTTATGCAGCACTGGGACTGAATCACATTCAATAACTAGTACTAGAACTAGGCAGGAATGTTAAGGTGATGTCCCTTAGTTTTATTATTCTCCTAACTACTATGCACATTTGGTGCATACTAGGGGGGTTACTTGACTTTAATTCCAGTTACTGGTTTGAAATAGGCATGCAAAGGTTCAGTTTCACCTCAGCCAGAAAGTGGGATTACACACAGATACGTACTAAGGTGCTGAACGATCTGGTCAATTGTAGGTTTGAAAAGAGCATTCATTGCATCCGGGCTCATCCTCAGCATTCCTTGGGAGGACCACTTCACAAAGTCCACACTGGAAAAGAATAGGTAGAAAGTACACTAATACATTATAGCTGAGCTGTAAGAAACAGCCAGGCACTCACAAGACACACTAGATAAATACATGAATGAGCTTATAGAATCTGTACGCATTTCACTCAGAAGAAAGCTCCTCACCTCACTCTAACCCCCTGTCAACTGCAGCAATGTAAAATTTCAAGGGAGAATTATTATTTGTGCTTGTCTAATTGCTGTTTTCTTTGCCTGATTGCCTTCTGTAACATTACCAATGCTCAGCTGCTTCATGAAACAGCTGGCAGTCAATCCAGTGCTCGCTCATCTGAAACAGCCCTGATTCATCCCCAGAAGGGCAACATTTAGATTATAGCAGAAGCAGGCCAAAGCCACTGGAAACACATGAGGAAAACAAGCAAGTATGGGAAGCCTCAGGAGGCAGAAGGAAGCACAGCATTTTTCATGAGAGAATACAGGCATTATGTTATTCCATCACAGATACACATCCATAAAGCTCAGTAATCTCCTTTTCAGTCATGCACATTATATGTCACCTTTATACTCTTTCTATCCCATTATCCACTGAAATGCATTTTATTTGAAGGGAACATTTAGCATTCCCTCTAAGATTCACCGTTAAAACTATTAATAAGAAGGAGATGGTCTTGTGAGGGGTATACTTGCAGAAATGTTTAATGATTTCAGAGCCTCAGTCTCATTTAGGAAGTGACCCTGAGCTGGATTCCAAGTCCTTTAGGCTTAAAGTACATTTACTTTAGGAAGAGATGGAGGAGTCTGAAGCCTGCATTCAAGCATTCAACATTCACTGGATTAAAAAAGGCAGAAGGAACTAAAGGCACAGATACTAAATACTCCATCTTCTGTTCTCAGATACCAAGCATTCTGCCCCACATTCACAGTCTCTTGTTAATTTTATTTTATGCCATTCATCTCCAAATCTCCTGTAGCACATAATTTCAAAAGAGGCAAAATGCCAACTTTCACTTTCTCCTCACTTCCTTTTCTATAGCAGTCCATGATCTTATCATTTAGGGTGACTTCCTGATACTGAAAATCATGAGTTAAAATCTCTGGAGGATCTGATGTCTCCCCACCTACTGCACAAATTAACTGGTAAAATACTAGAAGCAAAGAAAGCACGACACCACTTTGAAAGAAGGATGTTTTTCCCCTTGTAGGGCTCTATGCAGTAGTGCATGTGTTCACCACCAATCTGATATTGCTAATAACTCTCCTCAAGCCATTAAAATATTCCTGCATCTCACTCAAAATCTTGGATTTGTTCCAGGGCCCAGGCCTCTAAAAGTTCAGGTTCTAGGTAGCTAACTTCCAGACATCAATTCTGCATTCGATCTGATGTTCCTAATGAACACATAAAGGGTTCAAAATATATGGCCAAATTCAGGAAAAGGGTGCAGTGGTGGCCTAATGAAAATCACAGAAAGCAATACCAGAAGAGTGCAAGTCTGTACGGAAAAGCTTTGGCACAAGACTGATCAGACTTTTTCATTCTGGAAACTGCACTTCAGGCAATCCCATTTTCTCATCCTTATATCACATCTTTACATTATTATTCTTCAGTCTACATGCAATTAGGATATTTTAATTATTTGTCTTTGCTACCAGTAGTTAATTCTGCATTCATCCGGGTTCAGTCTTCTACTCACTTGCTTTTCCTCAAGGCATGCTCTACACTGTGACCTCGAAACTTCTTGTAATAATCAATGAAGGAGAAAGGCAGAGTGATGTTTAGTGGATTGGTCCTGTCTGGAGCTGCTGCCCGTTTACGGGACTCAAACGCTATCATCAGATCTACCCAGGCAGCAGGACGCTTGATTTTAAATTGCTCAATAAAGTCTTCTCCAAATATTTTACACAGGAGCTTCTCAAATTCATAGTCCACGCCTAGAGAACCATATGGGCCACCTGTATTACAAACAAAACACAGCTTTAATATTCTGAACCGCTTATTAGATTTCAAGTTGACCAAACACACATCAAATTGACACTACTAGGACTGTCATGGGAGGAGGTCCATAGAAAGAGGTATTTTTCCTAAGTGTAACAGTCTAATACTGAATATAATCTTACCTTTGTCTCACTTTTACTCCTATACCATCAGAGCCACTGCAACACTACCGCTAAGAAACAGAAACAGTTTTATAAGAAGCAGAGGAAACTGCCTCCTTATCCACATGTGAGGTGTGGGTAGGACTCATATTTAGGAGTAGACAGGCTTGATGTACACTGTAGGTCGGTTCCTGAAGTACTCTTACAGCCACCAAGACTGAAAAGTCTCAGTGAAAAACCATACAGATGAAGATTAACTTGGCACAGGGACACAGCAACAAAGAATAAGCTGACTCATGCTTAACAGCTTAGCTAGGGGGCAAAGACAGGGGCTTGGGAGTTCAGGAAAGGAATACCATTCAGGGAATCACACTTTATGTTTTTACTGGAGACCAATCATTATACATTTTTCCCAGGGGATGGCAGACCCTCCTTGTTACAATGCCTGTGACATTACTGGAATATATGAGATTCCCCTTACATCTAGGGAAACTTCCATTCTGCCAGCATTCACTTTAGAAGGATTTTGTGATACTCAGTTATTCATATCTCCAAGGTACAGAGAAGCAGTATACAGGACAAGAAGATGACAACTTTACTAGCAGAAATCAGACCAGGACCAAGGCAGGAGGTCATGGCCTGAATGAGAGTGAATAACACAGGAAATGGCAGTTTCTTACTCTCTTATTGTGAGGTTACCATCCAAAAGCATGAGAAGCATGGAGTGATTTACATATACGCTGACCAGCAGCTAGATTATACTGATTTTGAATGTTGTCTTATTTCAGGAAGAACTGTTAGTGAAATGCAGTGAATCATAGAATCATAGAATAGTTAGGGTTGGAAGGGACCTTAAGATCATCCATTTCCAACACCCCTGCCATAAGCAGGGACACCTCACACTAAACCATGGCACACAAGGCTTCATCCAACCTGGCCTTCAAAACTGCCAGGGATGGAGCACTCACAACTTCCTTGGGCAACCCATTCCAGCATCTCACCACCCTAACAGGAAACAATTTCTTCTTTAGATCCAATCCAAACCTCTCCTGTTGAAGTTTGAACCTGTTACCCCTTGTCCTGTCACTACAGTCCCTAAAGAAGAACCCTCCCCAGCACCCCTATAGGCCCCCTTCAGATACTGGAAGGCTGCTATGAGGTCTCCACGCAGTCTTCTCTTCCCCAGGCTGAACAGCCCCAACTTTCTCAGCCTGTCTTCATACGGGAGATGCTCCAGTCCCCTGATCAAGGCATATGTTTCCTTCACTGGCAAGTCAAAATATGACATAAGTAAAGCAAATGGAGAAAGTGACACTACCTGTTGCTTTGTATAGCTCCTTAAGATGTCCTTCAGGGAGCCTGATCTGATGGACAGTTATATCCACTGTGCCTCCTCCACTGTCAACAACGATGTAACGGTCACCTAGTTTGCCAAAGGAGTAGGGAAACAGTGTTTACATTAGGATTATCACAACAGCATCCTGCAATGAAATACACTTCTCAGGGTGTTATCAGCCTCAGAGATAATGACTTACAGAAAGTCATGAATGTCTAAGCTGAATACTTGATCCTCATTAGTAACTATAATGCAATGACTGATAGCAAGTATAAAATTCAAATTTCAAAAGCTATTGTTTTAGCTTTTGAGCTAAATTAGTAGATTAGTGGAATTTCTCATGCTGCTGATACACATTCTAGCAGGCTATCAAATTGATACTGTGGCATATTTACACAATCTGCTCCATTTTAAAACCTGCATTGCTTTTTCCACGTCCTTAATAAAGCATATTTCGCTAGAGCATACAGAATTGCAGTTCAGCCTTAGTAACTAAGAGCAGCTCATGAACTTGTATTTTATTTTCCTATTTGTAATCCCTGTGAGAACAATGTAATGCACAGCACATTTGTGGGAAACACATTTGCCTGCAATAATTTACTCAAGAAAGCACACTACCTTCCTCCAGTTCAGACCAGATCTCTCCTATGACATTTTCCACCATAAAGGTCCGGCTCTGTCGATTACGACGGATGTGCTCCTTCGCTAGTCATGATTAGAGAAAAACTTATTGAGTGTAAGAAAGCACAAAGAAGGCGATATCAAGTGCAAGCAGGCTGACATCTGTATTTATCATTCCTTAATAAAACAAATTAACAAAGATTATCACATTAGAATTGGGAACATTATAACACTGTTCCTAGAAAGATGGAAAACTGCTTTCCAGCCACACTGATCCTCCTTGATACTAACTCGATTAAAACCCAATCGCCTAATATGAAAGCTCTAAGCAGCTCGGATGCATTTCTTTAGTGTATTCTGGTTTCAAAGCGCTGTCTGGAAGTGGGCTGGCAGCCAGCTGTGCTCAGTGCAGCCTTTTCCGCAAGGCGGCAGCCCCAGCCTGCTGCCAGACACCCCCATTGACAAAAGCTGCTGATTTGGGGTTCCCAAGCAAAGAGACACCTCCTGAGCCTTTCAGCCTGTCTAAAAACAAGCAGCTAAAGCACTGCTTCAGGCTTGTAACTCCTTAAGGCCACAGTGATCACCCCCATGCTATTTTCAGCATACACCAACTACAAAGAATCTAGCAATATTAAATCCATCAGTTAACTTACAGAACTGAATTCCTACTTAGACATTTAAAAGATGCAGAAGAGTCTGTGAAGAGAGGGAGTAGTCAGAACCACTGTTATTACGCCTTTAAATCAACCTCTACAACTGAGTGATCAAAAAAAATTACTCCCTGTGTAACCTTCACTCACCTTCAGAGGCGCTTCTATAAAACACTACAGAAGGGGAGGCATCCGGTCATGCATGAAGATATCATTCTTTCTGAAAATACCAGCATGCAAATCGCTGAATGGGTTTTGCTTCTTGTTTCGATAGTGCCTATCACCAGAAAAACACCAGCAGCTCCACTTGCACCCCCTCCTTCCTATAAAGCCCCTGTGATGCAGACAGGCTGCATTAGACTTGGTGCACTGACGCAGCAGCACACAGCAGGGGTTTAAACAGTGAAGCGTTCAGTGACAGAACAAGCACCCAGTCCTAGCAAGGGCCTGACTCAGAACCCACAGAAGTCAATGGGAGCCCTTTCATTCACTCCTGTGGGTTAAAAGTGACCACAAGAGCCAGCCTTTAACTATGACTGAAGCTTATCCTGGCTGCTACAGACAGTAAAATTGTTGTTTTGACTTCACAGCAATACTATGGTCCTTGGAGTGCTTCTCTCTGTTTATATTTCAAGGGGCTTTCTCCTTCATCTGTTCTCAGCTTCTCTTGGGTGCCTGCCATGCCTTTATGAAATTTTAATTCCAACCCTAAATTAGTTCTCTCCAAACTTTGTTTTCATTAATTTTGACACAAAACCTTTCTTGCCCCAACAGATTTTACCATATGAAGTCAAGGAGGAGAATTCTACCCCTCATCCAAGAAAAAGCTCCATAGCAGAAATCCATGATCTGCCAAATTCTGCTTAGCTTCAAAATCTTAACCGGAGAAACTCTCCCATTATTTTCCCACAGGCAAATCCCTGTGTGGCCTGAAAGTGAGTTCATGTAAAATCACATGGACTGGGAACAGTTCACGACATGAACAAGGGAGACAGAAGCCAAGGAGCCCCTGAAGGGACTTGTGCCTGTGCTCTGCTGAACACATCCGATGAATGCTGGCTGGGAGAGGCATGGATTTGAGAGAATGATGTAATGACTGCCTAACTAAAAGAAAATACCCTCTGGTAAGTACAGGAATAGCTTTTCTAGCTTCATCTTCCATTTGCCTGCACTGTTTTCACCTACTAAATGTGAGAAAATACAACTACTTCTGAAAAATTCCTTCTGGGATAGACTGGCACACTATCACCCATATCAGTGCAACTGCTACAACTCACACAGATGGGGTATCGGTGCATTATGCAGCATTCACATCTTACAGCTGCTTTGTTTGCCTTTTTTTCCTTTTTTTCCTATTTTCCTCCAATCCCAGGTAGAATACCAAGCTCAAAAACCTTTGATTACAAAGGATCTTCAGGCAAGTGACTTACACTGTGGTCCAATCTGTGTTCTTCATTGTAAGTCAGCCCTAAAACATTGATACTAGCAACAGATCCTAGGTCAATAAACCAGAAGTGCCATATCTAGCGGCTCTTCTACAAGCATGAATTCATTGCTATATTTCAGTACCATATGTACCCGAGTGTTGAAAGTAATTAATGATACTTCCTAAGGTGACATCCAAAAGCATCTGCCAAAACCCTGGAACACCTCAGACTAAAAGTCTCACAGCAGATCCAGTTACTTAACACTGTTTTGATAATGCAGCTAATTAAACATGTGACTGTTTCCAACAAATTAAATAGATGATCCAATATAAAGTGTTGATTTTAATTAAAGAAAAAAATACTACTGTAAAATATACTAAGAGCCTCCCACAACATCCCAATAAAGACAAGGCAATGAAGCTGCCTACATGCTTAAATTCAAGTGCATGCAAACATGTCTGCTGGATTAATACCTAAAGTAGTCTAATAACAGCAAACAGCAAAACAGTTTATAAAAGCAAACTGATGCTAACTTAAAACATTCAGGAGAGAAAAGACAATAGGAAATAGCAAGGAAAGAGCCCATATGGGCACAGAAAACTTAGCCATAAGAATCTAAAGTGAGTTAATAGAAGTACCCTGTGTAAATCCAGTTCCGATAGTGTCACTTGGGCTGTAACCATTGACAGGCGCCCTGCTACTCAGGTCTATCATCTGGTGCAGGCGGAGCTTTCGGCAGTAGATAGAGGCAGCCTCAGGTTCCAGGGCAATGATCAACTGCTCGGGATTTTCAGGAGACGCCATTCCTGCCTGCGAGAGAGAGCTGATCAGAGAAGTGGGGTGGGAAATAACCAGATCCTTTTCATTGAACAAGCCTTTCCCCAGCTCATGGTTTCAGTTAGGTCAGCTCCCTACGTTCAACACGCAATGGCGCTTCTGCTGATGGCTAAAGGTCTTGGTTTGGGAATTGTCCTGCCCCCAATGGATAGCACAACTTCACAGGCTGGAACAGGAAGTATGCATGCACTTACCATGCTAAGTGTCTAAAGAGCAGCTGTGTACATGAGGAGTGGAGAAACGAAGAAGGCAGATCTGAAACCTGTAATGAATGGTCTAAAATCTGAACTCCTAATTAACTTGTGAATCTGCCTGCTAAGCGGGGCCCCAGCCTCCTTCAAGAAATGAAGGAATATCCTTGGCCTCTCCTCCCCACAGCAATATGTTAAGTATGCCTTTCATAAAGAAAGCCCAGATACCCACAGTCCTTTCCAGAATAGTCTCCCTTCACTGTGTAGCTTACTAGGAATATGCCAGTAATGCACCTTCTCACTTAAACCCAACATTTTCTATTACAAAATCCACTGCTTTCAAGCACAATCACTTTTATAACACCTTCATAATGCTCAGTATATTCAAGAACTCAAAATACAATAGGGCAGGCTCCCCAAAATGTGATGAGAACAAGCTGAACAATAATCCCACATTACAAAATCAACATTTGCCATTCTTTCTGTTTTCTTTCTGGATTTTCAGCCTCAAGATAACATAGATTTTTAAGAAGTCACAAGTTCTTATGTACCCACATTACTCTTAGAGCTGGGCTTGGAGAAAAGTATCTAAAAGCAGTGGACAAAAGTGTGTTTTCATTTCTTTTCTCCTATACTTTTCCCTACTGTAAGATTTTCTGTTAAAAGAGATAACAATAACTCTTCCCGACCAACTTTTGGTTTACCTGCTATTGGTAAGTGCCTGAGTATTAAAGCATGTTAACAACCAAATATGTGTATAAATATCTTTCTGCCTCCACTGTCAGCCTTCCAGCAAACCTTCATTTCAATTCATACACTTGCACTGGGGTGGCTTCAGAGCATCCCCAAAAGAAGGCAGACTCACATGGAAAGACTGCAGACCTGGACTGGAATTTTACTTCCTTCATACAGCTACACTGTGGGAATTGTTGGCTAGTTTACACCTGTAGCTAGAAACTCAAAGTGAAGCTTGCTTTACTTTGGAGACATAGATTTGGAGACATAAAATTGTCCTTCACAGGCACTGGCCCATTTTACCCTTATTTAATAAGTAAAATAAATAGATTTTTATAGAAAATATATTCCTCATAAATAACAAGAAAGAAGAAAACACCAACAAATTGTGATTGGGATTATGGTCATTTTGCATCCTTTACTGCTGTTGGGCAAAACCTTCTGCTTCAGTTATATCCACTGGTTATATCCAACAGCACAATCTGAAATGAGGGGACCTGCCTGAGAAGAATAGCGTGAATGTACCACAGAATATCAAACCTTGGCAGCACATATTAAAAAAGTACCATACTGAAAAGAATGCCTGCAACTGAACTTCCAAAGTCTGGAAAGTGCAGATTTACAGCAGCCAGACTAACCCTAAAAGATATAAGAAGACTATCAATCAAACACAGGTCCAAACCAGACCCTCCTGCCATCACACCACTTGCATGCACGCATGTTGGCAGGCACGGTCTCAGATAAAGCTCTAGAGCTGTACTGGGGATGAAGATGAAGTTCTTGCATCGTGCCTTAGTATAAACATAATCTTTCCTCCAACCCATCTGGACATAGAGAGGCTGGTTTCATTCCAGCTCATTTTAACATCACTTAACTCCAGGTGAGCTTTTCTACACACATCGCTTTAATTTGTTGCAATTAGAAATAGCAGCATTCAAGATATGAATCAATACTTGGTCCCTGACAGATATTTATCTGAACTGCTAAGGAATTCCAAAAACGTATGGTCTCTGCACACAGATTCTCTCAGCCCTGTCTTTGCCTTTGGGTAGTTTTGCTAAAAGCCTAATCTGAATCTTTCTTCCTTCAATTTTAAGGCAGGCACTTCTCGCCCTATTCAGAGGCATGGAGAACAAATATCTCCCTACTACCCTGCTGCAGTTTTCACATATATTAAATCCATTATAATGTCTTGTGTTAAAATTGAGCCAAACGGGGGGTTTTAATACCCAGCAATGCGGATGAACTTATTGTGCTCAGCCTGCTCCATGCATTGGGCATACGTTAGTAGCACAAAGTCTTGTGTCTAACCTACATATACTAAAAGACAAAATAGTATTTTAGGGAAAAAATAGTTTGGTGCCAAGGATACTAAAATCCAAAGGCTACATCATAAAGAAGTGACAGGAGCTAAGTTGCACACTGGTATTTCCTAACACGAGGAGGAGAAGGTTGTATTAATTGCAAAGTCATCTCTTCTAGGGGGGATTTTGGTACAAATTTCCAAGGTTGGTTCTGCTAAAACAAAACAGTAGATCATTAACAATAACACTTGCTTCCTTCCCTCCTCCATAGTCTGTACCATGAACTTTTCACATTGCAGCCTGCACGTCAGGAGAGGAAGGCAGTGACCTGTAGCAGATGGACTCAGATCCATGTTCTCAGACCCTCCAAGTACAGCTGATGCTACTCTTGCTACTTTATCTCTCTAGATATTATTTTAACACACACAAAATATCTCCTGAGGAAAGCATTCAACAGAAATGACGGGTTTTCACAGTTCAAAGCACAGCTGATCCTAACAGAATTTCATGAAGAAAATGTTGGGATTTTTTGGTTAAAAAGCATTCCTTACAGAGTTTAAGGGGCCAGTTACAATAAAGAATGTGTTATTTCACATCATAAAAGGACCATACAAAAAGCTTGTGCAGTGTAAGGTACTGGCATCCAAAATATATAGATATTTGTATATATACATATATGTATTGATCAATATTAACTATTTCATACCTTGTGAGTGTAATATTTATACATTGCACGTTACTGTGCAATCTATATTGATAGCACAAAGGGAATAGGGGAAGAGGAGATGAGAAAGAAACATGAACATAGTGCTAGGGAGGAATGGAGCAATAAGGTTGCTTTAATACAAGCTCTGAGAAGAGCTTAGGAGTAGAACCTCTGTCTCATCATTACAGCTAAGGAGAAAAGGATTGATGGGAGAAATACATTGAGCATGCAAAGAAAGAAGAGTGAAAACAGCAGGCGATCAACACAAAGAAATGGTGATGCATTCATTTAAAATATTAATGGTAGACATTTGGGAATTTGCTGTATTTTGTATTTGTTCCTTTCTATCTGCCTCACTCCACACCCTCACCCACTGCTGTAACTAAGGATAGAGATTCACACGTTAACAGGACAGATCTAAACAGTGTCTTGATATTCAGCATTATATAGACGATTATGGCAGTGGCACAGATGCATCACACTGCTTTTGCCTAGAGCAGACTTTATAACAGAGCCATGTCTTGACGCCAGTCTGCTAAGAAGATTTTCTTTCTCCCATTATACTCACCAGTAACAAAAACCCACTCATCACTTATAAAATATGAAGCAAGCAGGCAGTGGTTTTCCCAAAAATGCAAACGTGGAAAACCCATCATGGAATTACAAAAATCCTTTGAGCACCAGAAAGCTCTTAAAAATGAATTTATTTGCAGGACAATGACGCATTTATCCACCTAGGAGAAGCAAAAAAACTCCATGAAAAGAACCACTTTAAAAGACTGCCCCAAACTCCCTTTGCTCAAATGCCCAAGCACTAGGATTTCATGCTTTGACAAGAGAATGCCCAGGTTTTCCTTCACTCCAGTAAACGGCTCTGTGAGTTGGTGCTAGTGCCTTGCTATTCATCCATCAAGATGCATCATCAACAGCAAACCTCCAAGTGCTTCAAAGCTTCACACACTGGAGCACAAGTAACATTACCATCCAGATGCAGATGAATTCTCAACCTGGCGCACTAGTTCTGGTTTTGTAGCCAGAGATGTGTCATCAGATGAGAGCCACAGCTGACCACAAACACATTCCTGATTCCCTGAACAGCATCAGCTGCCAAGTGTTAAGACCGATTCATTATTAGCAAATATTGAGGTTTGGACTGAAGCTCTCTACAGCAGTCTGAGCCCTTCCACAGAACTGATATTCACTCCTTCTGTTCACTGTGAAGTGAATGATATTCACTTCATTTCTAACAGAATCATTGTTACTACAGATTAAAAGATGCTGCTTTTAAAACCCATCCTCACACAGCTTGACACACAATGAAAAAATAGCAACCCACACTGATTTTGTTTTCTCTAATGCTGCAATGCATATGGGCACAGCATTATACTAGAATCTTCCACATAGTTTGAGCCTTTTTAAAAGGCAATGAAAGCCATAAGGTAGGCCTAGATAAAAGCTCCCATCTCTGAAAGATGCCTTAATTAGAAGCATCAGCATTTAGCTGGAGTACTCCTGTATTTCATATCACAGCCAGGCAAAATATTTGTGTGCTATCAGGCATTATTTATTACACCATGGTAACCTCAAAAGCAATAGCATGTTAGGAAATATACCATCACTGACAAGATACACGTTTCCTACTACTATTCTTTTAGACTACTGAAAGCAATGGTTAATTTCCTTCTTTGCTTTTACAGAGATAACTCAGACATATTTCTAAAGGCAAAAATATAGCCCAGCCATTGACTTGTGCCACAAAGTACATCCTTTACATGAAGTGCACCAGTTCCTTTGAGTTATAAAACTGATTAAAACAACAGAAACTAAGGTCTTAAATACTGCAAAATCACACATGCAGAAAATAGTACTCCATCTGTGGAATTTATTATTAGAATGGTATGTGAACTGAAGCCAGTCCTATGCATTTTGCATTCACCTTTATTTCCTTGTGCTCCACCTGCCTGGAAATGCTCTCCGCTCAAAAACCCTTAGTGTCAAACTTGGTTTATGAATACTAAAACTTCTGAAATCTTACAGCTGACTGATGGCTCTCACAGCAGCTTTTCCCATCATTAGGGAACACATAGCCATGTTTTCCTGCACACAGCTGCCTGTTTTAAATTGCTTCTAAAGCTTCTCCCCTTCCATCAACACTGTGTGACACAACCCAGGCAGGCACACACACTTTCACAAAACCACTGCAGAGGCTTAGCTTCCTTTTGGAGCTGGATAACTAAAATGGGACAAACCTGTAGGATGAAACTACTTTAGGGGTGCAACAGCAGTGATCAAACACTGCCCTGTCTTGTGCAGACTTTCCAGGAACTTTTCTCCATCCAAACGGAAAGTATTTTTGTTAAGTTTGTAGGGACAATAATGAAGACTTTTGCATTCCTGAGGTTGTGTGGAGGCAGAAGAGTCTATAGCACAGCTGTAAAATTCCACTGAAGCTATGGGATGCTCCATATGCTGGCAGTGCTGCCCTGCCAGGAGAGGATGGAAAGCAGCAGCTCATGGGATCAAGCTGGCCCCATGCCATGAGGTGTTCCTTCCTATGGCAGAGGGATTGGAACTTAGAGACCTTAAGGTTCTTTCAACCCAAATCATTCTATGATTCTATTCTTTGCAGGCAGAGTCCAAGCAGAACAATAGCAGGGTGATCTGCCTTAATGATGTTCCGCAGCATGGGGGGGTTCAGAGATGAAAACATTAAATAAAATAAAGGATGAGATGCATTTTACTCCATGCTTATACAGGATTAGATCATAGAACTATATCATCATAGACTGGTTTGGGTTAGAAGGGACCTTAAAGCTCATCCATTTCCAGCTCCCTGCCCATGGAGGCACCTTCCACTAGAGTAGGTTGCTCCAAGCCCCATCCAACCTGGCCTTGAACACTGCCAGGGATGGGGCAGCCACAGCTTCTCTGGGCACCCTGTGCCAGTGCCTCAGCACCCTCACAGTGATGGATTTTTTTCCTGACATCCAACGATGGCTCTTGCACCTCTGTGTTATGGTCACATAGGCAGAAAAACCTCTTCCTGTTAAGGTGCAGCTGTATTTAGTATTATAAAATCAGCATTTTCCTTATGACAAAAATATGGTGAAAATATACATTAATCTTAACACAGCCCCTAAAAAAGATCCAATAATTCCAAGAGAAACACTTAACAGTCAGCACATATTGGAAATAATGGAAGTACAAAGGAGCACTTACACAAGTTCAGCATTAATCAGACCTGTGCAGGCATTCCCATGTTGACCCCTATTTTACTAGAATCTAGTCAGGGCCACAGCAAACTGCAGCTGAGTCTATGTCAGTGCTAATGCCCACATTAACTTGTGGAGTGGTGATCTTCACTGCTGCAAGCAGAGCACAGAGGCCACTCTGACCCCTTGATTGCCCTTTGGCTCATGGGGTGGTTCAGGCCAGTTTTCTGAACTGGAGAAAAAGAATCTGGTTGAGACCCTTTTTACTTTGGGGTTTTCTTCTAGTAACACTTGCTACATCACTTTCAGGGTCAAATGGAATAAGTTATTCCAACATATACTTACAAATATTAAAGAGTGTACCTTCTCTCGATTAAAACTGCGCATATACTCAGGAGAAGTGGATTTTACTTTCTGTTGCACTACTAACCAGTGAGATGCTTTTGGCAGACTCCATACTTCCTACTAGCTCAGATTACCTACCCGTAGAATACGTATACTAGTGCTCTTGCTCTTTATGCATTGAAAAGCACTAAAGGAAAACATTTTGTAAAAGAAGTGTAGAGTCATACACCATATTACTTTCATGGCAGTTAAATTGGATCTTTCAGAAAAAGAAACAAACTAAGAATGAGGTCTGACTGGATGAATGCTGAGTTACTGCTTTGATAAATTCTGTGGGTGTCTAAGATCTGATTCAGTACTGTGTTAGTGCCACAGGCACTGCATTCACAACTAATAAGGCATTTCCAGATACAAAACCATAGCATTAATAGACTAAACAGATAAACACACACAAGAACCACCCTTATTAGACAGTTGGAAAAACAAGGCACAGAGACTAGAAGCCTTGGCTAATGTTGCACAGGAACTCACAATGAGATAGGAATCCACTCCACAACCCCAGAACTTCAGCTCCTTGCTCCAGCCAAGTGCTACTATTCACCAAACAGCAAGCTTCATTTTGTGCATGTGCAGAAGCTGCAGGGACAGCTCCATCACAGCCCTGAGTCCCTGTTCTGCTTTTACAGTCTGCCACCTCCACCAACAGTGTTGCTTTAATCACTTCTGAAACAATGCTGCAGAACAGATGAGTGTAATGATGCATTCTTCTGCATGGTAAGAGAAACCTTTCAAACCTGTGTTACCACTAAAGCCACTTTCATAAGCACCAGAGATAAGATTTCGAATGTAAGATTTAAAAGTTGGAGTCTATGAAAGATAATGTGGTTCATTAGGAAATGAAGCCCTGTGTGACAACAGCATCCCTTCAAAATAATAGAAGCTGTGAATTAATACCAACATTTTTCTATCATCCAAGATATTTATTATAATCAGTAACAACAGGAAAGCTATGATTGCAAGTTAAGCACTGTGCAGCCCATATGAAGAAAGTATTGTGTGACTGAATCAAGGCAGCACAAAACAGCAGTTGGAAATTAAATGCCTTGTGAAATTTACACTGTTTAAACTAATCAGGTCATTGTGTTAACGGATTCATGATAACACATCCACTTAGTGTCTTGGTAAGTGAACTCCTCTAATCCTCCTCCTTTTCTGCTAGCTAGCACTTTCTCCACTTCTATGGCATCAAACTGGGATGTCACAAATAAACGAATGAGATCTAATTATGGAGGCAGAGCATGCCAGGAAAGAAGATGAGCAACATGGGAAAAGACTCTCCACATTATCACAAAGAGGCACATAAGGGGGAGCGGGGCTGGCAGGGAGTGGGGCTAGCAGATACCACAAAGCTGCATGAAAAGCACAGTTTTGCTGTATCTTCAGCCCTGAGACTAAAGAAGCCTTCACAACAAATGTTTGAAAATCACTGTGCCATCACATACACAGTGATCTTAAGGTCCTTTCCAACCCTAACCATTCTGTGACTGTATGTGTGCCATTAATCTTCAGCATGATGATGAGTACTGCAGTATGATAAGTATCAAGGATAAATACCACAGGGTTTATTCAGGCAGCCCATTTAGAACATGAATTTAAACATGAATTTAAAGGCACCCAGATTTCTCTTAGTGACCACAGGGAAGAAGCTGATTTTGCCAAAGGCAGGAGGAATTGCTGCTGGGTGCTCCCTTCCTTTCAAAACATCACCCTCAGGATCTAAGAGGTTAGATGAAAACTGAGAATTAACATCTTCCTTTTTCATTTCTCCTTTTTTCTTTTTAAATCCAGCAATGCAATGTTAGAACTTGATGACATGGTTTAGTGGAGGTGTAGGGTATGGGTTGGACTTGATCTTAGAGGTCCCTTCCAACCTAGTGATTCTGTGTGTGTCATAAAAGCACTTTTTGCATTACAGAAATAGGAGCTTTTTCTTCAGTAACATCTGCTATACATACAAGCATATACATAACAGAGATACATAAACACATGCATTTTCACACTATTGTTGCCTGTTGAGCTAAAATGAGGGTTGTGGCACAGGCTGTCCTTCATCCAATTCTGATCAGGTGCCACTGGTATTTTGCATTTCACAAGTGAGGATAAAGCGGATAATTATCACGGCCCCAGAATTCCTTTAGTGTCACAGCTTCCCCATCTGCACCAGTAAGTGACAGGACAAAGACACTCATCTCTGCATGAGAAAACTGTTTGAGAGCACATAAATGAAATTTCAGGCAGTAGTAACTTCATATATATAATTTATAATATAAATTATAAAAAAGGAAAAGTGGAAAAGCCATCGGTTTAATGGAAGGGGCACTACACTGGAAGCTGAGACTCCTGTAATAGTTTTCATTTATCCACTTTGCACTAGCATAAGTGATTAAGTCACATGGAAGACATAGAGGGATGGATTGCAATGTAAAAAAATGGCTTTTAAATTGTCCTTAGGATTGGGGATTACCCTGAGACCTCTCTGAGACTCCAGATATCTTCCCTCCTGCCAAGATGAAGTACATACTGTTACCATATAGCTATACAGTTTTTCCTTGCTTTCAAAATACCACAGCGTGGGCTTTGCAGTGCTTTCTGAAGTCCCAGGGCTTGCCCATGCCAGAAGCTCATACAAAGCAACTAACCCCCAGAAAGTTCACAGCCTTCACATAGGCTGAACTTGCTGCAGCTCACACTTCAGAGGCAGAACTCACAAGCTCTGAACTCCTGTGAAAGGAGTTTTTAGGTGAAATCCTCTAACCTGCCGTAAATCTGGGTAGATGATACTAAGGGAACTCACACTTGCACCCATACAGTTCATTTGGTGAACATCACCAGACAAGATATACATTAACTACAGTTAATACCAACACTACTACTCCCCTGTAAGAGTTTGTGCATAAATGTGTATGTTGAAGGTGCAAGAGGTGTAGATTAGCATTGTATTTATAATTAGATTTAGGTTTATGGTGGAAGAAATCTTGGATACCAACTTCAAAAAGCTGGGATGAAAATGTGTAATTACTATGTAAGTTATTATTGTTATTGTTAATTCCAAAGAAACTACTAGAATCACAGCCCTCTACTACATCACTTACTTCCTGGTTACTTCTCAGTGTAAGTATTCATGACCAATAATTTCCATGAGTAATGGCTACAGATTGAGCTCTGTAAAGGCTATCAACTGAACACTTCTGCTCCCCTCAGTTCAAGACAGACATGCAAAAACTGGAGAGGGTTTGAGGAGGGCTGCTAGAGAATATCCTCTGTAAGGAGAGACTGAGGGAGCTGCATTTTAGTCCGGTGAAGATGCAGCCAAGAAGCATTCTAATAGTGCCTGCAGCTATCTGAAGAGCAGTTACAATGAGAACAGAGCACAGCTTTTCCCAGTCTTGCCAGGAGATATAACAGGGGGCAACAGACACATATTGCAGCTTGGAGAGCTCCAATTTGGTATTATGAAAACCCCTTTTCACTAGGAAGGTGATGCAACACCAGATCAGATGCCTAGAGAGACAGTTAAAACTTAGCTAAACAAAGCCACTGCTGACCTGAAGTTGCAATAATCTTGCTTCAAATGGAAAGTCAGACTAGATGATCTCCAACAAATGCTTCCAATGAACACTTCCACAGTTCTAAAATGGTGCAGATATTATATATTGAGAAATACCATAAGAAGGTTTCCCAAATGTCAAAGACCAACATGCTGTCTCATTCTTAGTCTTTGCAAATTCTGTGTCAAAACCTTGCCTCCATCATCATGTCTAACAGTATGACATTAGTACCAGACTCACTGCAACAAGCCTGCCTATCCATGGCCTCACTAGTTTCAGTACAGAGCCCAGTCATTTTTGCAATTAGAACTTTAAGTGTCTTGGAATCAAAAGAAAACATTTGCCACAATATACTTCATTTTTATTCTGAAAGTTATACTTTTAAAATCTGAAAATATGAAGAGCACAACAGTCCTAAACAGTCCTTTAGCCTTAAACATCAAACATCAACATCGGCCAATTTAAAAAGTGATTTAATATAGAGAAAGCAATTAGTTTAATGCATCAAGGATGCACAAGTTGAATTTAAAACATTAATGCCAACTGCACCAAAAATATCTCCCTCAGTCCAGTGTCTTGTCAGAGCTGGAAATTCAATTCCTAATTAATTCATTTTGCTGTATTTGGTTGTAGGAAAAACTTTGTCTTGTGCTTAAAAGCATGAGAATGCAAATAGCAGACCTGAACTTGAAGCTCAAGTCTGCTTTCAGTTCTGATACAAGCTTCCCATTTTGCAGCTCACCTAGACCAAACTTTGTGAAACAATCCATTAAAGCAAATGCATGAATTTCTGAGTATCCAGCTCAATACCAAGGTTTACATTGGACCTATTGATGAATTTCGTTGGAATGGGGGTGCTTGGACTCTGAATAATTAAGCTAGCTATATCCATCATACACATACCTGATCATGTTACTTAGAAGGCTGGTCTGGACTAAAGCAGAATCCATTTGGTATTTCATTTCTGATTACTAGCCTATCAATAAAGCTGCTCCTATGAGAAGAAATACAAGTACATTGCTCCCTCCCAGTGGCTGTTTAGAAACCATGGCATTATCCCATTCTGAAAAGCAAGAAGATAAATGTGGCACCTGGAACTGTAATGAAGTGTGACTTTTACTTCCAGCACACTCCAAATAATGAATTTTGTGCACTGGCTACAGCCAGCACTTCTGCATTTGTGTGGTCACTGATTAGATAAACCAATCTGTTAGAGTTGGCTAGGCTGTCTTATTGAGATAAATGCCTTTCAAAGCATGGTCAAACTGCCTCAATTTCTTTTTTCCTGGGGTTGCTGTTACCCAACTTAGAGTTCAGATTGTTTTTACCTGTGCGTTTCTATACCTCATATCTTATACAAGATTTTTATAATGTATTCTTTGTATTTTCAACCTGAACTTGGAATTCTTCTGGGCTATCAGCACTATTTGATTCTATCATTAAACCCATACTCATCCGCTCTTCTGGATTTTGTGTTATAATTTCCCTTTTTAAATTTACAAAACAATAAACTTTACCAAGGTTAAAATATAACACAAACTTTGAAACTCCTAAAATGCAAAAAGGAAGCCAAAGAAGGTAAAGAAGCAGATAATTCCAAGAGCTCCTGAGGTCTATAATGTATTACTCAGGGAAATATTTAGACAGGGCTTTGAGCAACCTCTCTAGTGGAAGGTGTCCCTGCCCATGGCAGAGGGGCTGGAGCTAGAGGAGTTTTAAGGGCTCTTCAAACACTGTGAAACATGAAGTTCTCCTGTGTAGTAGGAGCACTGAGAAGGCAGAGAAGAGGAAATATTGCCAAATTCCTAGATGTGACACTATCAGAATACCGAAAGAATGTAGTATTCACTATCTAAAAGTTAAAAGGATAAAGATTAGACTTCTAGGCCAAATGCTAAGGTAAATGTGGCTTCTTGCAGAAAACAACAATGGTGACAACAAAAGCTTCTCTCTATTAAGGCTTTGAAAATGTCCCCCTTCTCTGACAGAGCAAGTCCTTTTACTGGTCTTAGTTCAAAACACAACCCTACCCCAAAACTAGTACACCTGTTCTATGACTCAAAGAAAAAGGTCCTTGGAACAATCTTAAGCTGATTTAAGCTGTCAGAAATCACCCAGAAATGTAAGCCAGCCGTTTATTCTGAAGTTATCCTTTCACTGAAAAAATTACACCTTTTATTTTTAAGGACTGTTGGTCATTTGCTTACTTCTCTGTATTCTGAACTGGCTACCGAGATGATTTCAGGGTTTTAAGGGGCTATGTAGATCTGAGGGCTAATGTGGAAGGAAAGAAACAATGTTGTTTCTTGGCAAAGGTGAGACGTTAAAACAAAGAGAGAGAAGCATAGGAAAATATATGTGCTGCACCTGCGGGAGGGTGTGGAAAGAGGGTCAGGAGGAACTGCCCCTGTCCTACCCCCTCAGTCTTTGATTCCCTTCTTTGTGTACATCAGCACACAGTGAGCTCATGAGCTCAGATGCGCATCAGCCACAGGAGTGGCGCTGTCTCCCTGAGAGTTCACATCTGCTTTGAACAGACTGAGGAGAGATGGGGAAGGGCTGCCCCATCTCCCAGCAGCACAAGACAGCACCCAAAGCTCCAAACACACGGCTGTCTGAATGCTTTCTTGTGTGGTCATAGAACCTGTATCACTGTCACAAGCCCCTTGCTTTCTCCTCTTCTGCCATGTATGGGAACCTGCATCACCAGGAGGTGCATCCATTGAACACTTTCAAAGGAAACTATTTCAGCTTGCCAACAATTGGGAAGAGTGGTGAGAAAATTCAGTTGCCATGTTGCACTGTACAGCAGTCTGCCCTGAGTCTCTCCCACTGTAAAAGATTCTGCTGTCCTTATTAAGAGAGAAAATGAGGACTTACATACCCCCACTAGGTACTGTCTGTTCTCCACTGCCTCTGGAAAATGCCCACTGGAACTGAATCTAAGTGACTGCTTTCCAGACAGAACCAGAGACACAGAAGTTCTACTTTCTCTTTATGGCATGTTGAGAGGATTATTCCTGGTTTAAATCTAAAAATCTCCTCTTCCAATTATACTTCACTTTTCTAGGAAAGAGCACTGTAGTTTAACACTCACAGGTTAAAACAGTGAGCTGGATGAATTGAAGAGCAGATGTCTGAGCAGAATGGCTTGGAAATTAGTATTGCAGCATGTGGTGATGAGCAGACCTTGAGGAAAGAAAGTGGAACATAAGGAAGGAAACATCTCAATTACGACTACTGCCTATCAATCACAATGCAGCATTAAACCCACTTTTGTTTACAATGCATGGAGAAGGTTCTGCAGTTTACCTGTGCCTATTCCTCAAAAAGCTTTTGTGAACCACAACTTCTTGCTACACAGAGGCATGGCACAAGCTTTCTGGGTCATCATGAGACAGAAAAGGATTTCTTGTATTTGTGAGACAGAACAAGAATACCAATAATCACAGCAGACCTTACTTAGGACATCACATCTAGTCTATCACATTTTGGTCTCAGAAGTAATCCCAGTTTTGAAAGGGGAAGACTCTTGAATCTCTTACAAGGTAAGGAACAACCATAAGACTCTGAAATCACCAACTTCCTTCTTTGCACAAAAAAGAAATCTCCAAGTTGCTTGTTCTGTTATGTCCTTGCCCTTTCATTCCTCCAAAATTTTCACAGGAACCATAAATAAATCCAGACTGGCATTACCAAAGGTGACTCAAATATTGCTGAATGATAATATACTAAGGGAGAGATTACATTCACTGACAGGTTGATGGTAAATGAGACAACAGCAGCACTGAGACCAGATTTCCAACCAGGGTAATGCTGTTGCAGCTCATTCCCAAGTGACTGTTGCCACAGATCACACTTGTGCAGTAAAGGAAAGCTTAGCTCCAAAGGGGCATTACCAAGAAGTTTTTGCTGCATTACGTTATATGCCCTGAGGTGCAGGAAGACATCAGCTGCAAGTTTTATGAGTAGCGTGCATTAGAAAAATGAAGCCATTAAATTCTCATAAGCTTTTAAATTTTTCATGTCATGGTATTCTGGAAATGGTTTTTGTACCATGGGTATGCACCGGTTACTCCAACAGCAAAGCCTGACTCTCTTCCTATCTAAGTACCCTCCTCATATCTCAAGCTCCCCCCTTCCCTTTGTTTCAAAATATCCTCACTGTAGGTCCTTATGGCTCAGGCTGATTTATTAAAGTGAGAGAAATGGCCCTGACTGAGAGCAGTTTCACTGAGAAAACTGTGTACTTGCTATTTTCTGCTAGCTGCACCTGATTTTGTACCTTGGGCTTTCTTTTTCGTTATGGTTCCACTTACAGCTTGCATTTCCTTTCTCTTTGTAGTTAAATCTTTTAGATTTTTTTTTCCTATTTTATTTTCTCAGCAAGATAAAAAGAAAACCACCAAATAATCCAACTTGTGCCATAGAAGTGGACAAATGGAAATGCACAGAACATGATTAACAGATGGCTTTGTTAACTGCCTCTTCTTTCATGTGAGCCTGCCTGGGTAATCAAAATGTGTAAACTGAGATCAATTAGTACACCATTTCCCACTGTGCTGAGTTCTCACTTTGTAATCCTCACTCCTCAATTAGTTATCCTTCACTAATTAAACACAGGGACAAGATGCAGAATCCTCCCTAACATATCACTTAATTTTAATCCTTATGATTAAAAAGACTTAATATCATCAAAGTGGAAGCATGGACTGAAGAGAAGCCCAGAAGCTATAAATAATCAGGATGGCTAATGTATTTCTGCTATAAACTACATAAAAAGGCAATGATGTGCAGGCATAAGAAGCACTGGGAAGCTGGTGATTTCTTTGAGAGTAGTGGAAGTAGACAAGGCAGAAGTTTGCTACATTGTGCCTAGACAAATAGGTTGTCCATGGATTATGTACCAAAGAATGTATTTATAAAGGAATAGGTGTAGCTCAGCTTCACAGATGTCAATCCGGTTAAGTCTTTTTGGTCAACTTGGTAAAAATCCAAGCACACTTCACATCACTTTTTTTATTAGCAAGGAATTTCATGTGCTGTCACATTACTCTTTCACCAAAATTGCTTAACTTTTCTATGAAGGTTTCTACAGAGCGGGCTGGTACTGATCAATGTAATGTAATGTAACCCTGGAACACAATGTGTTAAATAAATCTCATCATCAATTCTATCATGGACTGGCATGAAAAAATTAATACATATTCAGCATAAGAGCTCGTTAAAGGAAGCCTCTGGAATTCCAGCCTCACATGCTTAATCCTATAACCTAGACTGCCTCTACTTAATTATACAAGCTTACCATGCAAATGATTTTATTAGCTATGTGTAATTGAAAGATAAATGTACTTCAGAGCTTTAGAACTCCGTTTCAAAATCAACTGTTTATATTAAAAAGAACCCTCAACATCTCGAAGCAGACCAGGTGACTGATGTTTGTAAGCCTACAGAATATTTAAGGCAAGCTAAATAGCAATGCGCTCTTTTTTCCTTTCCCTTTCCTTTGCCCTGAGTGCATGTGCTATGCCATCTTTTACTTTCCTATTTTATAGCTTCTGCATTCACATACTCCTGCCACATTCCAGACTCTTCCTTAAAACCCTATACCTACTGGCATCCTCAAGGAATTCCAGCCTGCAGATTCTGCTCTGCACTTACAGCATGAAAAGAATGTGAACTGAAAGATGAGCTAGAAGAATGCTTTCACTAAAAAGAAACACACTGCCAAGAGCATTGGATCCTTTGCTCCTCTAATAATGTACAGTGCCTGAATTTCATCTGGATAAGGGATTAAAAGTGCTTCTCATACTAATATATTAAGACAGCAAAGTGGTTTTTGTCATCAGTAACACAAGATTAATAGGGCACTGAATTTTCTTGTGTCAGGAGGACCCGAGATGATACAGAAATGGGATCCTGGGTTTGTGCCCATGTTCGCACACCATCATGATGAGGCTATAAGTGCCAGGCCACTTTCAGGAGCAGAAAGTGGCTTGCCTCAACCCCTAAGTCATATTTCCATGTTAGGATCTAAACCCCAGGCCCTATGCAGATAGCTGCATTTCACTGCTTCTGCAAGCAGAGGAACAAAGGCAAGTCCCACCCATTGGAGCAGGCTGGAGCTCTCCCCATGCTGTCCAACCAGACCACAGTGCCAAGGTCTCCACAATTAGAAAACAGATGAGCAATTAGAATTAATTACTCCCGATGTGAATTCTTCATGAGAAGGGGATTCCCTCTACTACTGGCAAATACAGCACTTCTGACAGAAGTATCCCAAAGCAAATTGTTGTAAACAGAACAACTAGGACACAGAAACCAGAAAAGTTAATGCTATTGACAGTGCCTCACATTTTATGGTGGGGACAATTGCAAACCTGACTAATGCATCCTAAGAGTCATTCTTCGGGATGTAACAAACATAGATTCAATGCACATTAATCCCAGCAGACATGCCTCGAGAAAGGAAACTTAAAACAAAGGAGGTCCTAGAGAGATTGCACCCTGCTCCTGCCACAGAGCTCTCTCTGAGTGAACCAGACCTCAACAAGTGTGACACAGCTTTAGTACTATCTCTGGACATATAAGAATTGAGCATGAGGGGCAGGAAGAATCATCTGTGCACTGTTATTCAGGAATAAAGCAATTCTGATTCAGCAAAGTGAGGATGCAAAGTCATGCAGCTCTCTAAAGCCTACCGAACTTAGACACCCAGGAAGCCATAGAGAGCAAGACAAATGAGAACAAATACCTGCTTTAAAGCAGTAACAACTCAAGTATCGAAAGAGTTAAGGAGCTAAAAAGCACAACAGATGAATACAGATGGAGCAGGCAGAGTAACAGCAAGAAGCAATGAGGAGCAGTTTTCATACATTAGTAAATTCATCACAGTCAAGTTTTTGCAGGCATTAATAAAAGCAGGATTTTAGAGAGTGTTTCAGAGGAGGAAAATGAGTTAACATGACAGACGTTCATGTTCAGGACATGCAGCTTATGTCTGAATTGACACAGATGGAAGAGTCAAATGCAGGCTGATTCTCTGTCAAATATGAGGCTACAAAACCCTTTAGCAGCAATACTCTGAAGAGATACGAAACAGGCCAGATTACAAAGCCAAAGAAATGATGTTGCAGTAACCAAGATGCAAAACCAGCAACAGCTTTGGTGAAAGCTCAGCACTATGCATAAAGAGGAAAAGCTGTTATGCAGACAGAACCAGTGGGATTTTGATAGGCTGGGTGGAAAGAGGAGGAGCTGTGAGCTGAAGGAACACCCAGATTACTCATTCCAGTGAGACAGCAGCTGGAAGGGGACATCTCAGGAGCACTTGGCCAGATTAAGAGTTCCAGGGTAGCAATGTTTTGTTTAAGGCAAGACAGAATGAGGAGATATTGGAGGTGCACTGAGGTTGTAGGCTGTCCAAAAGCTGTTGGATGTAGACTGCAGAAGCAAATCTACAACACTTCTTAATGAACTTGGTTAATTCCATGCAATATTTAGCTCTGCCTAGATAACTATTTAACCATTCCAGAAAGGCTGGGCTTTACATTGTGAACCAATGACTGAAGCCATCAGTATTTTGTTCTAGTGTTACATCACTTGCTACACATTACTCATTTTCACAACCCATTAACACTTCCCACTATTTAACTCAGCTTAGACTATTGCTTGTATGTCAGTGTATTTCCAGTAGCAAAGTTTCTGCCACTGCCTTTTCACATTTCACTTGATGCCCCAATTACTCTTAGGACAAGCTCTCATTTTCCAGACGCTTGCATGTTCCAATAATCAGCAACAAGAGCTGCAACTGTGATCCATCTGTACATACTGGTTTGAGGAACGTGTTGGATCCAGCCATATGAATCCGAACGACTGAATGGCAATGCAGAATTCTCCATGTTCTGCACTTCTTTCTCCATCCCCATTACTTTGAAAAGATGAACTATGTGTCAAATGAACATCAACTACCTCCCTAAACTCCTGTTTTCCTGCAAGTGATCACGCACCCCGAGTTAAAAGCCTTGTCAGTCCTTGCTGTTTATCAAGCTTGCCGATAGAAGTACAACGATCACAGACACAACCACAGACACAGACACTAATTAATGACATTCCATTGTGCCACAAATGAGAAATGCCAAGAGATCTACTTTACCCTGCCCTGCTCCTTATACAGCTCCCAGTTCACGAGCACACATGCACACAGACAGCAGGCAGACAACAATATACAGAGATAACGAATGGGTCTCTAGTGTTTCAGATTTACCTACAACCGTGTCCTTCCATCAGAACTTTAAGAGTGTTTTGCTTCTGGCACTAGCATTAGCAATCCCACAACAAAGACTGTTAAGAAAAACGTTGCTCAACATTAGAGATAGAAACAGAGTCAGAAAAATCTGGGTGCTTCCCAGGAGCACTCTGCAAATTACTCATGATCTACTAGAGGTGTTTTACATACTGTGCATCACATCGCTGCTGCCAACGGGTTATACAAGTCTCTGACCAAAGTAAATAAATAGAAATCAAAACAGAAAATGAGCATCCTGATGAAAAGAAGAATGTGTGCATCTCATGTGTTAAAGACACAAACTGGATTTGAAATAAAGGACATGCATATGGAAAGTGCACATATTTGGGGAGGTTTAGAGGGAGAGAGTTAAAATGCAGATAAACCTCTTACTGGTGCAAATAACATTTGAATTTAGTTTTATATCCAGACCAGCCAGTTCACAATCCTTTCATTCCTACTGTGGGAAAATGGGAACTGGGAAAAAAGTCCCACTGAGGAGATTCTTTGCTTTCCCTCCACTTCTTTATTCTTTATTTTTATTTTACTTTAAAAGTCTGTGATGACCTAAAGAAAATAACAAAACCAAACTGTGTGCAGTACTTTAAAATCAGCTTTCCCTTGGGTCTCAAAACTGCATCGCTTTCATGTGCACCAAATTCAGCAGGAACAGAGTGCACAAGAAGACTAAAACATCAGAATGAGGAACAACAATATGTAAAAGTAAATAGGAAGTCATTTAAGAGGTAAACCTGTCTTACTCAAAGCTACTGCTTGGTAGAGTTAACTCCTCTTTAGTGTTACTAGTCTCTTTTCTAGACCATTTGTATACAGTTTATACCAGAGCTAACTGTCCCAAATAAACTCTATCATTTAGCTTATCAACTAGGTCTTTAAAGGGGCTTTTCCACATTCAGCCTGTAATCTTACCTTGTAGGCGGCTTGTCTCATAAACTGCTTTGCAGGCTGCTTCCAAATAGCAGGCACTGTAATGACCCATCTTACTTCAGTGTTTTCAAAGTCTGAGCCTCCTTGGTCACTGAGCTCCTAATTAAAATGAAACCAGAGGTCAATGCAAAATGATGGGTGTCCATAAGAAAACATTCATTTCTCTCTTCAACTTTTTTCCTCTTCCATCCACACTACAAATCAGAATAATTGCCAACCTGTCAAGAATGCTTTACTGTGCCAAAAGCTGGGATTAGGGTTGATGTCTTCTCAAGGAGGCCTATAGAAAAGTTTACTGCTTAACATGAAGTAGAAAACTTAGTTTTTCCAAGAGCAGCTCCTGCACTGAATCTTACAGAACATTTATGTACATTCTTAGTCACAGTGTGGGATTTGCTGTTCTCTTGAGGAATTCACACTTGCACCTTGATTAATATACAGAAATATACTTGAGGTATCACTGATGAACATTATACTTTGAAATCTGGATTTTTCAATGACTTCTTTATACACCACGTACCTTTAAATCAAGTTTCTACAACTCGGTTAACAAGAGGAAGTTACAGTTAAACCCTTTAAAAATACAACTGCTTGCTCCTTGAAAATTTTGCTCTAAGCAAACACTCAAGACCAGTTTAGCTCTTTTATTGTCCCTTTTTTTCCCCCTTAAAAACAGGAAAGTCTGTCTTGCATTTGTGAATTAGGTGATATACTGACATATTTTGGGAAAGGTTCCAAGCAAAATGTCATTACCATATGTCCTATCTAAATCTCCATCCAAACAGGGAAAGGTTCAGAAAGGTGAACAACAGGCCTTTAGAACATAAAAAAACCCTTTCTGCATGTGCTGTGCCAAGGTGTTGTGTTTGCTTAGCTATGCCGCATTTCAAAAATCCAGGCTGGAAAAGTGCTACCATTATATTGCACAGGGCACAGGAATGGACAGATTATGGTGCAAGGTAACGATTCATTTACATCATTCGTCCAATTAGTTTCAGCATGCACACATAAATCACAGGGATTTATTAACATCAAGAAAGGCTGTAGCCTTGAACAGGCAGGACAGCATATATAGGAAACCCAACAGCATTCACTAAGAATTCCCTCAGACTATGCATGGGCTCAAGTCTGTGACTCCGTGATCAACCCCAAAATCTAGTTAAGACTTTGACAAGAGGAGGAATTGGAGTTGTAATGGCAAAAATGTTTCCCTGTTGCCATAAAGAGATCTCACAGAGAATAAGTTAAACCCATCCAAAAAGGTAGGTTCTATTTTAACAAGGCTATTTTAAACAATGCTTGCTGCGATGAATATACTGATTTGACTCAACAACTTGCTTACGTGGACATTACAGTGGTGCATTTGAAGCCAGTGTGTACTTAACTTACATTTGACTGTTTATATGAGATTTTAAATCTCAAAAACTGTTTCCTGGGAACATATATTTTACAGAAAATGCAAAACAACCTTGTGTCCCAAGATGATTATCACAAGAAATGAGTATTTCAACATTTCAAATGGGAAATGGAAAATAAAAAGCCACACTAGCCACAGCAAGGGGAAAAAAAAGGAGAAAAGAGAAAAGCAACATAAATGGAGGCAGTCCATCAGAATTTACAAATTAAACCCCTAACAGATGTCTCTCTTAATTTCCACTTGTTGCAGTGCCTCACCTCCCTCACAGTAAAGAACTTCTTCCTTATATCTAATCTGAACTTCCCCTGTTTCAGTTTGAACCCATCACCCCTTATACTCCCCCTTCAAATACTGGAAGGCTGCTATGAGGTTTCCACACAGCCTTCACCAGGGTAAACAGTCCCAACTTTCTCAGCTTATCTTCATAGGGGGGGTGCTCCAGTCCCCTGATCATCCTCGTGGGCCTCCTCTGGACTTGCTCCAACAGCTCCATGTCCTTCTTACGATGCAGACATCAAAACTGTGATCTGCTGGTCATGAAGGAGGCAATCCTGCCCCTCTATTCTGCTCTCATGAGACAGAACCTTGTGTAAACACAGAACAACGTGTTGTTCCAGCAGAAGTATAGGAGATGGGGATAGGACACAGCCTCAAACTTATTCCTGTGCTTCAGCACCTGCACTTTGTCATTGTCTTTTCAAATCAACATTTTTTCCATAAAAAAAAAAAAAACCAAAAAACAAAAACAACAAACCAAAACCCCAAAAAGCAGGTGGGAACTATTTAAGCCAGTAAGAAGACATTCAGAACTCTGCATCTCAGTGATGCACTTAACTATTAGTGAATCAAGCTTCCCCTGTGTGAGAGGAAATCACTTCAGGCTATTGTGAGATCTCCAGAGTCCACAGCCTGCCTAGAGTTTCTACAGCTTCCTTAGCTTGCTTAACAACAAATACTACTGAGGCCAGAGCTTGGCAAGGTTAAGCTCACATTTATACCAGCTATAAAACCAGCAAATCTAGATAAGGAAGCATTACCCTACCTTTAATGCCTGTTCCTTAAAGTATTGCAGAGCGTAAGCAAATATCTCAAGTGCTTTGACTTTTTTACCATTTGCAGCTGTCAGGTCTGTCTCCATGGTCAGATTCTACATAAAATAAAATAAGTGGAAGTTATTAAAACGAAAAGGAAAACATGAAATTAATTCCCGTTGCTTGAGGTAAGGGAATTCTTCATTATCCATCTGGTTAGGAAAAAGTGACAAAATTGCTCTGAAGAGGATCTAACTCATCACTTGAATTTCCTGGAGCATGACATCTGCTGCTTATTTTAGACTTTATTTTTTAACACCTACCTATCTACAGATAACTGCGGGCAGAGAAAAAATATGGACTAAATATTAAAGAATTACCAGGAATGTATCTGTAATTAATTGCAACAAAGCTGCATATGCAAGATATTTAATCCAAGAGTTAAAAGCGTAGATTTTTGGCTTCCCACCAACACATGAAACCAGAAAACACCTCATTACAGAAAGTACTGGCCAAGTCCCAAAACTCTAGAATGGATTAAAGGCAAAAATATAATCAGCAGAAATAATGTCAAATTAGCAACATGATTTGCACTTGCAGTTTTGACAATGAACTCAGGGTAAATTTGCTCCTCTGTACTAGAGTTCTGGATGGCTCTTATGTTCCATTTCTGTTTTCTGACTAGAGTTATAAAACAAACCAACTTCATGCAGACTCCCTCGACAGCTATGAATTTCACCCAGGCAAATTAGGACATGAAGATCTAAGCAAAGCAGATACTGAACTTCCAAGATCTAAAAACAAGGCTGGCAAAATACACTCGCCAAATGCAGCGAGAAGCAAAATGAATCATAATGGTAACTGAATTTATTTTATTTACTCTTTAAACATAGATATAGAACTGCTTCACATCTAGTTGCAAATCTTTAGGCAGAAATCTGGTACTGTTCACAGGAAGGTAATCCGAGTTGCAAATTCACAGTTATTCAACGGGATTGGTTATTACTTACACCAGTGGTATGTAGCTTCATCTTAAACTTTTCAAAATACAACCAGTGCTTTGATTCAGTGGGATCCAAGTCATGGTAGAAATCTCTTGCTGCATACCCAAAGCTATGAAATTTCCTCTCTGGTGTTAGGAGGATAGTGGTAGGTGTCTTCTGGTTGGATACGCCTGGATCTCCACCTTCCCATCGCCTATCCAACAAGCGAAAGAGCTTCAGTAAGTGATACTTATGTATGGAGCAGCAGGAAAACCAGTGTATAGTGAGGAAAGCAATGTGGTGGCAGATTGCACAGACTACTTCCACCTTCCAACAACACTAATTTCAATCTTTATAATACCAAAAGCAAGTGGTTTTATTCACATCCAAGAAAAGAAGACTGTAATTTTCATTTCAGATAATCCAATACATTTTACAGTTAGTCATATCATTTTTTAAGGACATAATCATACTCTGCCTTTTATAAGGATACAGGTTCCCTGAAGCAAGCCATGCACGATAAACACTGAAATTTTCAGACCAAGTGTATGCATGTAATAAATATTGTATAGAAGAAAAGAAATCGAGTAATTATCCAAGAACACTACTAAGAAAACCCCCAAATCTTCAAAATGAGCAGCCTATCTATTGTCAATCAGAGTCCATGAATGCCTCTTTGTAGGGAATATTTTCCCCATTTTGAATTAGGGTCCTGTTTAAGTCATCTGAGCGCAACTGCAGAGAAGTCGACTCACAGAATGCTCTCTGAAGCAAGGCAAGCCAGTGCAACCAGAATTGAATCCTGTGCCTAATTTCCTGGACACCTGAAACTCTGAAGACACATCTGCAGATGTTGAGTTCCCTGCATTGCACTCTCTACCCACCTGAAGTTGATGGATTTTGTATTTTAAATGCCCCCAAATGCTGTAAAAGTTTTAAGCTGTCAAAAATAAAGCAGACTATCCCAACCCCCAAGTATCTTATCTCCACCAAAGCATTTCCCTCACTACTGGCCAGTAAAATGGTGAATAAAACTATCCTATCCTACCAAGATTGTGAAGGTATCTTCAGGAAGACCCAAGAAGCATAAAAGTATTAAGGCAAAAGCAACTCAAAGCTTGATTCACAGAATGGATAAAGAAATAAATAGGAACACATGAACACCCAGCAGCAGGAATCAGGAGGGCATGGCAGGACAAGGTCAGACAGCAGGAAGCACAGACACAGCTGTGAGCATTCTTGTCTTCTCCTCAGTGCTCCAGCATATAAAAAAGAACGGAAGAACAAGAAACTCACAGTAACGCTCCTCCTCACCCTATGTACGTGTGTTTTCAGCATGGGAAACAAACACCAGAAAACATTTTCTTAAGAAGGCCTTAGTGGAAAATCTGTTTATGCTGTCAGACACAATCATAACACAGCTCAAACAGGAGACAAGTTAAGATCACACAGGCAACTGCATTCATTATTAAACCACATGTTGATTGCTATCTTTCTTTGATAGCCAAACACACTTTCGTAATATACTGCTGCCAAGGTTCTTGTTCTGAAGCACAAAAAGGTTGCCTTGTTTTGCGGTACTTGTCTCTCTGACATAGGAAGATTATGGATGATCTTAAATGTCTTTTCCAACTTACTTGATTCTCGTTGAAATAAAATCTCTTCCATTTCATTCTCAGAAACAGTTGAGCCAGTTGAAAATTAATGGACCTCCAGACCAAGGCGGACAACTGATCCAGAAAATGACAATCTAAGGGGTTAATACTTGGCAAAGTAACAAGGAACAGGATCTTCTAAAGTGCTGGAAACCCTTCAGACCACTCAGCTAGATCAAACAGAGTGAAATCTGCCCTTTATTGCACTAGCAATGGCAGGGAATCACAGGTCTGTGAATTTACCTCAGTGTAGAGGGCAATTCCACTGCTCTGAGAGCAAAGACAGCATAATGGGAAATTAAATGATTTCCACCTTCATCTGCTCACAAAAACTTCTGTAAACCTCTCTAGTTCCCACTGCTCAGGCCCTGAGCTATTATCAGCTGGCAAAGGCTCTGCTCCAGGTCATTCCTTCTAAGCTGCTGCTAGCAATGTACTTTGGTCAGCTTGAAAACCCTTTGAGTAGGTGTTAGAGCAAACATATGGTTGCGATGTGAAGAAGTTGGGATCCCACAGCCCATGAACAGAAAACGCTGCCTATTGCACCAGATTGTTAAATCCCACACACCCGCTGCAAGCAGAGAGGAGACAGACTGCTATGGTTTTTGCTTGGAATCATTACTGATTCATTCTGAGTCACTGGTGGGAAATTCCATAAATAGGACGTGGCTAATAACAAAACTTCTTTATTTTTCATTGCGGCTGGGTGCATTTGCTCTGTCCGGAATAAGTACACTTAAGGAGCAGTTTAAATGGAGACAAGTTGATGCTCAGTGGTATGGGCTGAAAGTTTCAAAGCCACCCAGAGAATTGGATGTTTACTTCCTGAGGAGCTTCTGATGGAAACTCGAGACAGCAAGTGCTCAGCACATTCTAAAGTTCTCAGCTTGTATTACTGTTCGGTCACAGAAAGAGCAATGTGGAACCTGAAGGGGAAATCTGACTTAACCATTTGCAATCAGAGCTTTAAAAGTATTCCTGGGTGACAGCTATTTGAGAGGTGCAGCTGCAAAAGCATGTGCATGGTAACTCCTGACTGCCCACTCCTCTCAGGTTGAAGAGCCAGTTAGTGCTCCTAGTCAGTACAGCTGAGATTTCACACCCTCATCTGCAGTCTTCTTTCTGCCTCCCAATAGGGGCAAAATAATAGCAATTACTGCTCTTAGGCTAAAGAAAAATATGTGCAAATACCTAATAAGAGCATAGACTGACACAAGCCAGAAATATTCTAAATGCACATGGGAGATATCATCTCAAAGCAGGGTCTGAGCTGCAGTGTAGATTTCTGCCTAAATTCAGACATATGAGACCAGTTCCTAGGTTGATATAAAGTGGAGTAGCTCTGCATATCAGTGTTGACCTGCTTATAGCCACAGAGGGTCTGACTGCATATTAGAAGTGAAAAAAGAAGCAGTAAGAAACTTAGCATGCAAAGGCTCACAAGGTTATACTAAGGTTAGAGTGATGCTCTGAATCTGGTTGACAGAGCAAAGAGAGTGATCCGTGCAGAGTGATGAGAATTTGATACAGAGCTGCAGCACAACAGTCAGTGAAACGAAGTAGTGGGGTCATCAAAACGTAGCTGAACACAGCTAGAAGTGTGTATGCAGGAGAAAGGCAAGCACATGTCTGCCAAGAATTACAATCAAAGAGAGAAGAGAAGCAAAAGGGAAAACCTGAAGGTAGAAGTAAAGTTACAGTGAAAAAAAACCACATTCTGCCACCTTCCAAAGACAGGCTGCGGTTTGTTTCATAATCACGTGCATCATTTCATTTATTTTCCTCCATTTGTGAAATACACTCAGATTGCTGCTGCCTAACCAGCAGCCAAAACATTCATAACTTCACTTAAGTGTACATAAATCAATAGGAGTTTTTCCAAAACTGTGTAATACCTTCTCCATTCCCTCCAACAGAGACATTATTATTAACTCATTCTACAGCTTTGGCTTTGGCATTGCTCCTAACACTGAAGTGCTTGCTGTATTCATGGCCAGGTTCTTCACATACATTTTAACCACAGCTATCTGGGGCCCTCAGCACAGGAGAGGTGTGGACCTGCTTGAGCAAGTCCAGAGGAAGCCATGAAGATGCTGCGAGGGCTGGAGCAGCTCTGCTCTGGAGCCAGGCTGAGAGAACTGGGCTGGGGCAGCCTGGAGAAAATAAGGCTCCTGAAGGGGAGACCTGAGAGCAGCTCCAGTGCCTAAAGGGGCTGCAGGAAACCTGGAAAGAGGCTTGGGACAAGGGCCTGTAGGGACAGGACAACGGGAATGGCTTGAACCTGCCAGAACAGGGGAGGCTGAGATGAGCTCTTAGGCAGAAGCTGTTCCCTGTGAGGGTGCTGAGGCGCTGGCACAGGGTGCCCAGAGAAGCTGTGGCTGCCCCATCCCTGGCAGTGTTCAAGGCCAGGTTGGACACAGGGGCTTGGAGCAAGCTGCTCCAGTGGAAGGTGTCTCTGTTTGCGGCAGGGATTGGAGCTGGATGAGCTTTAAGGTTCCTTCCAACCCAAACCAGTCTGGGATTCTATCATCTTTATAGAAGCTGTGGAGAACTAGGAAGAGTTGACAGGCATGAATTATTACCTTAATTAAAATTGATAAAACAATAACTTATGCTAGGCAATCAAAGTGCAGTCATTCATCCATCATCTAGAAACACACACCCAACTCCAAATACATGCTTTAGTCCACTGATATGAATGAGGCTACTCAAGCATTTAAAGCCAAGTATATGCCCAAATAACTTTGTTAGGTCAATGCTTATAAATTCATTTCTCTAGGGCATCACAGCAATTAAACACACAGAGTCAAAGACAACTTTGTCTACTAATTACACAACAGGAATCACAACTTTGCTGACACTACACTCACGAGTGGTAGTAAAGTGCTGGGTGTTCACTTTTTCCTGAAGTAGGACCTTCCCAATAAACCCATCTTACCCTTAACTGACATAGCTACAGAAAAGCAGCTTTCTTAACAGGCAGTCAGAAACCTAAATGTCTGGAAAGGATCAACACTAAGTAGGGAAGAAGGAAAATATGTGAGGAAGCAAAGAGGACGATGCATCACTGGTAGGCTTTATTTTCATGTAAACATTCTCGAGTGCGGGTGGGAAGTTACATTGACTCTGCTGAAACATTCGTAAATTACCCAATATGTGAGGCCCATTATGTACCATATCCTGGGCTGCATCCGAAGGAGCGTGACCAGCAGGTCGAGGGAGGCGATCCTGCCCCTCTACTCTGCTCTCATGAGACCTCACCTGGAGCATTGTGTGCAGTTCTGGTGTCCTCAACATAAAAAGGACATGGAACTGTTGGAACAAGTCCAGAGGAGGCCACGAGGATGATCAGGGACTGGAGCATCTCCCATACGAAGACAGGCTGGGGAAGTTGGGGCTGTTCAGCCTGGAGAAGAGAAGGCTGCGTGGAGACCTCATAGCAGCCTTCCAGGATCTGAAAGGGGCCTATAGGGATGCTGTGGAGGGGCTCTTCATTAGGGACTGTAGTGACAGGACAAGGGGTAATGGGTTCAAACTTAAACAGGAGAGGTTTAGATTGGATCTAAGGAAGAAATTCCTTCCTGTGAGGGTGGTGAGGCACCAGAATGGGTTGCCCAAGGAAGTTGTGAGAGCTCCATCCCTGGCAGTGTTTAAGGCCAGGTTGGATGAAGCCTTGTGTGCCATGGTTTAGTGTGGGGTGTCCCTGCCTATGTCAGGAGGGTTGGTACTGGATGATCTTAAGGTCCTTTCCAACCCTAATTATTCTATGATTCTATGAACCTCTTAATACCTTATGAACTACAGAAGCCTTATTTTGATACATACACCATTCATTTCATTGAATTTCATGATTTATGTGTATTTATATGTAAATAGCCATAAAAATAAACATTATTTCATAAGGAAGCTTTGGTATATCTTCCCAAATATCCTTCCCTGTCAGTAATATATATTGAGGGAAAATAAATCATTTTTGGTATTAAAACATTTTCCATTGTTTAAAATACCTTGTTGGAAATCTTGACACATTTCCCCTCCCAAAATATGTTCCTTCCTTCTGGCTGAAAATATATAAATAGTTTCTTTTTACATCAGTATCTCATAACTACACAGGTCTGAAATCACAATCATGCTACCATTACTGAATGAGGAAGAAAAAGCAGTGTTTTGAACTATAAGTAGTAAAATGTCAATTAACATTTGGAACATATCTCAGCCAGCCACACAGCACCTAGATTTTAGTGTCCCAGCAGGGAGCCTGGTGCCCTGGAAGGAGGATCTGGTCAGTAATTTAGAGCAGTATAGTGTGAAACCAATGGCAAAAATTGGGTCCTAAGGTAAAATTTTGAGTCCAAAGAGCATAAAGGACATCCCTGGAAACAGCAGTGATTTCACTCAGTAAAATCTGCATAGGGATTATAGGAACAACATTAGGTTTGCTCAGGTACCGCTTCAGAGATGTATCCCCTCATTTCATCCAGCTTCTTTGAGAAAGTTGATTAATCATTTGCTGTCGTAAGACAAGTGGAATCAATAAAAACAGGTTCCAACTTGTACAACCCTGTAACCTGTCTGAGACAGCAACACATGGCCTGGCCTTTGACTTCCAGCCTCACGCAGCTTCCTGTGCTGTCCAGAGAACAATAGATGGATGAGATGCATAAAAGGCCTTGAAGCATTACTCACCCATACTGAAAATGGTAAGCATCTTTGCAACTGGATGCAAAATTTACCTCCCTTTAGACAGGATTTCAAACCACTCAGCTGCATTGCATCTCTGAAATACTTGCAGCTGTATACAAAACCAGCTATGCAGTCTGACTGCACAACCCATACTGTCTGCTGAGACAGAGCTGCATTCAGCTAGTATCTTTGCTTAGAAAAATCACAGAATATCACACTTCATTAACAAGGCAGTCTTTTTGCCCCTTTTGGTCTCAGGATTACACTGCTGCAAACAGGACATTACTTACAGCAGCTTTGTTCAGAACAACTTGTATTGCTAATGTTTTCATGCATACCTTGGTTGTATCTGAAATTATCTATACCTTGGAATTGTTACAACACAGTCATTTTAAAGATAGTTTTAATAAGAATTGCATAGGGGTTCAGTTATAAAAAACAAGTTTTAAATAAGCATATAAAACACTATGAAAATGGTTTGTAGGGCAGTCCTTTCAGGCACCTGCCATAATAGTTTAAGCATTTGTGATTGCATTAGATTTATATGCATAGCTTTATATGGTGTTGATTTAATCAAGAAATAAAAATACCCCAATCCACATGATGGCACCTGAAGTCCATCCCTTACATACAGGTAATACAAAACAGATTTCTCAGACCTTAATTTTCACATTCATGCTTTCAACTGCTTATTTCCCAGTATCACTGGTTCATTATCAGAGATTTGAGTTAAATTTAATGCTAAAAAGCTTAAATCAGCCGAAGGAACTACCAGCTTCTGTGTGCAAATAACTAAGTGTTGCAGACACAACTGCAAACAAACATGATTCCAAGGGACAGGCAGTACCTCTGAAATGCCATGACCCCTAAGAAATGTGCAGTTTCTCTCAATCTCCAAGAAAGAGCATCCTGACTTAATAATTATCACTGTTCCCTGAGCAATTCTAAACACTCACTGATCCCTCCCTTGGGTCATGTCATCATGTAAACTCAGCAAAAGAGAGGACATATTCACATTGATTATTAAAGCAAATTAGAATACAGTAAGATGCAACAAAAATACCATAACCATGACAAACGTATACACTGTGACAGCACTGAACAAATCTGGACACTTCAGACTCTTGCAGAGAATATCTATAGCTACTGCAGACAGTCCATGCTATCACGATCAAAAACTAAATGCTGCATTGCAGCCCTTACCTCATTACATGAATACATTCTGGTTCCTTGGTGAAGCTGTAGGCGTAGCCACTGGATGTTGTGCCAAAATCAATAGCCACAACAACAAGAAATAACTGTTCTACAGCATCATCCGCATCAGAGTCCTTCTGTTAAACAGCAGAAGCAAAACAGACACCGAGTCACTGATGGGAGTAATAGTAACCTGTCTTTACCCTTCAGTATTTCTGATCCCTGAGACACGCACATCTCTTCAGTGGAAATAAGGACTTCCCTAAAGTTCCACTTGCGACAGAAGCTGTTACCAGAAAGCTGCACGTTTCAATGGAAGTGGAAGTTCAATATACAAATCAACATATTTCCTGGAGCCTTTCATACATAACCTTCGGAATGAGGAGTTTCCTTCACACTAATTCTCTTTGGAATAGCTATTATCTGGCATCATTAAAACTTATGGCTGAACACTGGGTTACTGGTTTGGGAACTGGTTTGTTTGGGGTATTTTTCCTAAAACTGATCAATTGAAGAATATGTTTATACCCATCAACATGGTATACCTGAGACTTATTTGGTGGGTTTAGGAGCAAACTATGTCATAACCCTAAACATGAGGCCTTACTGACATTCAAAACCCAAAACACAGCCATAAGATTTATAACCTGTGGTAATTATTAATTTATGAAGAATTTACATAACACTGATTTTGTAAGCATTACGTGCATTCTGTTTCCTCCTGCCTGTGCTAGAGTGTGGAAAGCTGTTGAGTTGCTTACAGTGAATTTGAATCCTGCACCTGCTTTTTACCTGTAATCCTGCGGTCCCTGTCAAGGGCAATATGGGAACATTAACCAGAAGAAGTGGAAGACTTATGGCCCAAATGATAATGATGTGATATAAAGTATGATGTGAATAAACAAGGAATTGCATGACTCCCCAGTATGCTATTGCCTAACATAAATCCCACATAAAGGAGCAATAAGTTATTGAACAGCAAAGAGCTACTCTTCACAAGCTGATGTGGTTAAAGCACTAACAGCTTAGCAAGACAGGAAGACAACAAGCTGGAAACACTGGTGAAAGGGCATGTGCTACAGGCAGGTCACAGTGAAGAAGGGCAATACACCCATCTGCACACACATCACTTTGTCAAAACCACCATGAAACAGACCTGTTGACCTACTACCATACAGGTCATGTCTGAACCCTCCACCCACTGCTGCTCAGCCTGTGCTTTCAAGCACAATTTGAAGCAACTGTTATTACGCTTACAAAGGATCTGCCAAATGTCCTCAACGCTATAAGCAGTGTTCCAGCATCTTCCAGTGCCTAAAGGGGGCCTACAGGAAAGCAGGAGAGGGACTTTTTAAAGGGGCATGTAGGGATGGGACAAGGGGAATGGCTTCAACCTGCCAGAACAGGGGAGGCTGAGCTGAGCTCTCAGGCAGAAGCTCTTCCCTGTGAGGGTGCTGAGGCCCTGGCACAGGGTGCCCAGAGAAGCTGTGGCTGCCCCATCCCTGGCAGTGCTCAAGGCCAGGTTGGACACAGGGGCTTGGAGCAAGCTGCTCCAGTGGAAGGGGTCCCTGCCTGTGGTAGGAGATTGGAATTGGGTGAGCTTTAAGCAGTCTGGGATTCTATGATCACCGTTATCTCCATGCCTGCTACTTCCAGCACCTTTCTACTGTACCCCTACATTTTCCAAGATAATCCCATAGGCCTGCTACTTAAAATGCAGAAACAAGAGTAATAAGGTTTGGTCTGAAATAATGAAAGACTAAACTATCCTCCTAACACAGCTTTTCAACTAGGGCAACATGGGTTTTACTTGTCTTCCTTAAGACTTTATATGTCTTAAGAGTTTAATGAGAAAATCTAACTGTAAGAGGATATAAAATTCATCACTATGACAGAAGAAAAAGGGAATAAGTTATTGAGTATATGAAGAAAGAAAGGAATAAAAGCAAATATTTATGAGAGTGCACTCTGGAAACCCTGAAGAGGAATGTTGCACAGCTCTTGATTTAAAAATCTGGTAAGGGTAGCAATGTGTTCTGAACATGACCTTTTGCAATATCAAGAAATACACCATGCATATACTGTGTTACAGATGATGCAGATGACCTTAAAAACAGATGGGACCTAGTTTTAATGGGAGTTTATCAACCAAATGAGCATGATGTGCAAGAGATTAAAACACACTACTTTTATGGGACATTTGCTTGCTTCTAAAAGTTTTTCCTTAAGGAACTAAACCAGTTCTATTTTAAACTCCTCTCTCTCTCGGTGTATATATATATATATATATATATAGATATAGATATAGATATATAGATACATATGATTTTCTTTGGAGGAGGAGATTCTTTTCTCTGGGAAGTTGGATTTCACTGCTGATTAACATTTATACACTTCTTATTTTTTAATGAACAGAATGAGACTTTTCACAGGCTGCCTAAACAAACCAGTGACAGACAGGCAGAACTTGGGAACCCTGAGAATCAAGAAGCCCTTCTGTTAATACAAAAATATGCAGAAGCACATCTATCAGCTCAGCAAGTAGACAAAAATAAAGCAAAATCAGGACCCCAATGAAATGAATGACAGCTTCTGTCACCAATCCCAGCGTGACCAGAATTTCACTTAAGACTATGGATAGCATAAAGGGGATCTCTATGTGAGGAAATGACAGCTTTCTAAAGAAATTATGGTCCACGAAATACACAGGGAAAAGTAATGTCAACATATAGTATATGTTAAGAGTGTATTTCTTACCACAATATGTGATGGAGACAGTGGAGTGATTCCAGGGTCTCCCAAACTTTTGGCGGGTGATGAGTAAGCAGATGTGGAAACTGCATCTGAAAGGAAACCAAGATTCCTCAGTGTCAGTAAGCAGAATGAGTAGGATAGGACAGTTGTTTACTGCTACACTCTCCTTGTTGTAACAAATCCACTCAAAAGGAAGCAAATTCCACAGCAGCCATGTAAAATATATATTTTTACCTTTACAATGGACTGTGACACAAGAACTGCAGGTTTGGTTTTAAAACGTCTGTCTGACCTTCACAACCTACTCCCATTCTTTTACCAATTACCTTAGCATGTAAGTTAATTTTAAGTCTTTCTAAACCTAGTCAGAGGTCATAGCTAAGACAAGCAGCTTGAACACTATACACTGATATTCATGGCCTCCGATTTAAATGTGTGAATGCAGAAGCTAAACACAAGTGGAGAGATGAAAAAGGACAGGCTCATTTTAAGAACAAAAGAGGAGTTGGCATCAATTTTACAATGCAGGAAGAGTAGATTTCAATTACTGCACCATGAACCTTTATTCTGAAACTTTCCCAGTACTGTCTGGTTTTATTCTTCAATGCACTCTGCACTGAAACATCTTGCAGCTGTTAATATTACTGCAGGACACAATCCAGCTGGGAAAAAGGAAAGTATTAGTAACAAACCATCAAAGAAATATTTGTACCCTGCATTACAATACTGAAATTTCATTTAAAGGAGCATACCAAATGAGTGACAAATACCATAACACACTATTTGTATTCTTCCTTCTTGTATTTACCATATTGATAATAGAAAGGGAAATGGCTTATTAAAATAATCAAAAACTGACGAGTCAGGTGGATTTATTCATAATGTGTTATTTTGTACAGACTGCAATAGTGTCTCAAAATGGAATGTAGAAGAGGTACCACACACCCTGTCCATGCTCATATCTCATGTTCAATAGAGCCAGTGTCAGCTGGCTCCAAGACAGACCAAGCCCAAGCCCAAGCCCATCAGAGTGGTAGCATCTCTGGGATGATACTGGGATGGGGAAATGACCCAGCTACTGCAGCCAGAGAGAGAAGGGAGAATATATGAAAGGAGCAGCCCTGCACATACCAAGATCAGTGCAGAAGGAGATGCTCCAGGCACCGGAGCAGAGGTTCCCCTGCAGCCTGTGGTCCATGGTGAGCAGGCTGTGCCCCTGAAGTCCACGAAGGTCCACAGGGAGCAGATGCATTGCAGCCTGGGGATGACCCCATGCTAGTGCAGGGGAATGCCCAAGGAGGCTGGCTCCAGTGGGAGGGATCCCACACTGGAGCAGAGGAAGCGTGTGAGGAGTTGGTAGAGACAGCTGTGATGAACTGACACAACTTCCATTGCCTGTCCCCCTGCACTGCTGGGAGGGAGGAAGTAGAGAATGTGGGAGTAAAATTAAGCATGGGAAGAAGGGAGGGGTGGGGAGGAGGTGTTTTTAAGATCTGGTTTTATTTCTCGTTACCCTACTCTGATTTGATTGGTAAGAAATCAAATTGGCCAATTTCCCCCAAGTCAAGTTCATTTTGCCTGCAACAGTAGCTAGTGAGTGCCTCTCCCTGTCCTTATCTTGATCCAAAAGCCTTTCATTACATTTCCTCTCCCCTGTTCAGCTGAGGAGAGCAATGACATAGTGGCTTTGGTGGACGCCTAGGGTCCAGCCAGGGTCAAAATCCCACCTCAACAATGCAAGCTAATTAGATGTAAAGGAATTACTTAGCAAGGCTCTTTAGAAACTTAATAACAACAACAAATACTAAGTATATGCATTTCAACATACTTTTAGCACCTGTGTGGATGTATCACACAATAAACTGTCTCTTTATTCATAGCGTGTAACTCCTAGACATGACTGACAAGTCAGGACATTATCCTCAGAAGACACAGGAGCTGCTTTCCAAGAAAAGACCCTTTAACTACTCAATGAAGAATCCTATTGTTCCTAGTAATCACATATGTGCTCTTTCCTAGGGAAGATGTAAAAACTCTGCAGCAGGCAACTATGGGATAATCTGCCCAGAGGAAAAAAATCCTCCTCCCATTCTTAATATCACTCTTATGACTATTACTTGTGTTCAAGTTATAATACGTGTGTTCAGCCTGATCATCAGAAGCATTTGCAGAAGTAAAATAGTCTCATTTCCCACACAAGTTCTTCAAGAACACGCTATGTTACTGCTCTGATGGTGAAGTACAAAAACCCACAGGCCAAATGTGACAAGCGCAGAATCTGCTCTGTTCATTAAGATACATTTGGATCAGATGCTGCTATCAGCCTCAGATGCTGCTATCAGCCCTCTTTGTGCCATTTCTTTCTCTTTTCAAAAACATTAATTTTGTACCACCAACATTGCCCTTTTTGTAGAATTGAAGAACAACATTTTAGCACTGGGGAAAAAAAAAAAGGAATTAGTAATGAAACATGTTCCCTGCATCCTGCTGTCATTCGTGACGCCACCTAAACCAATACTTCCTAAGCACATTAGGGCACTGCAGTACTGACTCAACATCTTTGGATACTGGTACATTTTCCCCACTGAGGATACAGGCTTTGAAGCACGAAAATGTAGATATCAGACCACTATCTATGTGTTCAGTGTTTCTCTTTGAATTCTTTTCGTTACCTGTTTCAGCACTCGGGTTTCAGCAACTTATTTTCCAGCCTGCCTTTGGTTATTCACCTGAGTGTACCTCAAGAAGTTATTTATAGCTCTATATGCAGCTCAAAAAATCCTGTGTGACAATATACACATATTTCTGTCTCTCAGAGAGCAGCGAATCAATAACCAGTGCCATATTCCTATTTAGCCAATGAAACTGTGTTAACTTGGGTGGTGTTCTATCAAGAATTCTTTCAACCTAATCAACTTGTGATAATCCAGCGGTGTAAAAACTTATACATGGATGTTCACTGTATCCACAGGTATAAAAACATTTGGTAATGAATACAGAAATAGGAAGCAGGGTTTAGAGATCTTTAGCACTGATAGAAAATATCACTTGAAACAGAAAACAGACATTTTAATGAAAAATCATTATGGTAAATTGTCCTTTCCAGTTTCAATTTGCTCTCAAGAACTTATGGCTAAAGACTGGATTTGTGGAAGGGCTAACTTTCCCTATTTCTCATTAACTGCCCAACTCTGCTGGAAGTTTAAGCTCTTAGCCATATATCAGTATCTTTGGACCACAGGGAAAAAAAACCTTTCCAAACCCATGACTATCTGCAGTTTTCTCACTGCAGCTCCTGCAAATATGCTGCTAAACAAAGGAATTCCACAGTGCATCCTACACGCTGCCAGCCTGGACCTTGGTTGGCTCGGGAGAGGAAAATTATGGAAGACAATTCTACAACCTCTAAAGCAGCAAATGAAAATTTTAACCCAAATACAGTGGTCCAAGGGCTCTGTAGAGCTCTTCCCCTGTTGGCTTAAGCAGCAGTTGCATTACACTGCTACTGGTTTGATGAGACTACCAACTAATCATGTGTGATAGCTGGGGCACCTGTAATTATTATATCCTACCTCAGCTGTTAAAAGAGGCCCTGACACTATCAGAGAGTTTGCAGACCCAATAAGTGAGTAAGTGCAGTTCAGAATACTGGGAACTTAAGAGTCATTCACCAGAGTGAATTTATATCTACAGAAAATGGCTTGCAATCCAGGTCACCCTGGATTTAATTCCAAGAGTTCTGCTAAGAAATAGTGAAACAGTTGTTAAAACTAAATCATAGAACCATGGAATGGTTTGGGTTGGAAAGAACCTTAAAGTTCACCCACTTCCAACTCCTGCCACGAACAGAGACCCCTTCCACTGGAGCAGTTTGCTCCAAGCCCCTGTGTCCAACCTGGCCATGAACACTGCCAGGGATGGCACAGCCACAGCTTCTCTGGGCACCCTGTGCCAGGGCCTCAGCACCCTCACAGGGAAAAGCTTCTGCCTAAGAGCTCATCTCAGGTTCAAGCCATTCCCCTTGTCCCATCCCTACATGCCCCTTTAAAAAGTCCCTCTCCTGCTTTCCTGTAGCCCCCCCTCTGAAATCAGAAAATTCATAACATTACGCCATCTAACCTATCTGAACTGAAAGGTGTTGAAATATTCTTGTCCATGTGGGAGCTTCACTGTTTTGTTGAGCTCATGTTTGCTTGGGGGAAAACCAAGCGCCTGTGTCACAATTTTTACATCAGGGTTCTGAAAAGTGGCAAATGCCTGGATTTCCCAGGATATTTAAAAATCCCTTATCTCTAAAAGGCTGTGACTGGTTGATCTGAAAGAAAAAGAAGCATCTTTTCCAAGCCAGAGAATGGGAAAAGAATTGGACGGAACCTGACTTGCAATCATGCAACAAAAAGAAGGCATCCTTAGCCTTCATAAGTAAATTCCTCTTTGTAATTTAAAAAGATGTCCTGGACAGTATCATGGCATTTGGAACAGTTCTTAAAGGCAAGATGACTTACTAAGGCTTCTGTAATGAAAGAACACAAGTAGGGTCCCACATAGCTCAAGTTCCAGCTTTCTCTCCCACATTTACCAAGGATCATTGTGTCAAACTACACACTATGAGAAAACATACAGCTAAACAGCATGAGCTAAATAAACATGAGCATTAAGCATGAGCTAAATAACTCTTGACAATTTGCCCATCAAAATAAATGGAGGAATCCGACTTGGAATCTGAATTAAAGTAAGTCTTCAAGCACTTACACCAATATTTAAAATAATATTTTTCTAAACATTGAGTAAAAATTCTTTAAGGTAACTATAGAAAAACTATAAACCTTAACCTGAGATACAACTATATCAGGGGGTTGGGTAATTCATAGAATGAATCTGACTATATCCTGACAGTTTCTGACTTTAGTCCTCACCCAAGCAACTACCAAAGAACACCTCACACATTTATGAGGTGACAGGCAAAATAGAGAAGATTTCCATTTTCACTGTTTTATTTCCTTTTTTTCTATTTAAAGGCTCCTATTTGATATGGGATGGGTTGGAAAAGACCTTAAGATCACCTAGTTTCAACCCCCCTGCCATAGGCAGGGGCACCTCACACTAAACCATGGCACACAAGGCTTCATCCAACCTGGCCTTCAACACCACTGGGATGGAGCACTCACAGCCTCCCTGAGCAACCCATTCCAGCATCTCACCACCATAACAGGAAAGAATTTCTTCCTTAGATCCAATCTAAACCTCTCCTGTTTCAGTTTGAACCCATTACCCCTTCTCCTGTCACTACAGTCCCTAAAGGAGAGTCCCTCCCCAGCATCTCTATAGGCCCCCTTCAGATACTGGAAGGCTGCTATGAAGTCTCCACGCAGCCTTCTCTTCTCCTCTCCNGTCACTACAGTCCCTAAAGGAGAGTCCCTCCCCAGCATCTCTATAGGCCCCCTTCAGATACTGGAAGGCTGCTATGAAGTCTCCACGCAGCCTTCTCTTCTCCAGGCTGAACAGCCCCAACTTTCTCAGCCTGTCTTTGTATGGGAGATGCTCCAGTCCCCTGATCATCCTCGTGGCCTCCTCTGGACTTGCTCCAGCAGCTCCATGTCCTTTTTATGTTAAGGACACCAGAACTGCACACAGAATGGGTAAAATTATGAAATCAGGAGATACTGTATTAATATTGAATCATGCCCGTTATCACATTAGCTGCAATTGCTGCTTTAGCAGATTTAATTTACACTATTCTTTCTTTTAATCTAAACACATGCAAGAGTGTATTTCCTGTGGTTTCCTGCAATAGCTAATCAGTTCAACCTTTCTTGTTTTTCAGTAAATGATCAGCCACATTCTAGATCTCAACAACACGCAACAAAGCTGACAACAAAATGAAATGAGAGATTAACCTTTAAGTGTCACAGCATACAGAGTAAAAGCAAAAGCGAGAGCATTTACAGACACTTTGCTGATGCCGGGTGATCATTTCACTGATAAATCCAATTTTCTAATAGATCTAGAGAGCAGGACCAGGCCTGCCATTTAATTAGAAAGATCAGTTAATGGTAGCTGATACCTGAATATTCTATTCTGAGTATTTGGGAGTCCCTGCCATGCATTCCTATCCAGGACACTGGGTAAGTTAAGTTTTACTGAACCACTGAACATATCACCCATGGACAACTACAGTCCTGAATAGTCAGATGTAGGAAAGATGCCTGCTAAACCTCACAGTCACAAGTCACTGAAGTGGTATTAAAACAAAAAATTTCCTTCAGCAACTATACAAGATATTCTCTATCAAATTCAGGGTTTATGAAGTATTTAACATTAAATAATTCAACTACACTATGCATCAGCAAAATTTGCTGCTTCACATATTAGGAAAACCAACACTCCTTTTTAGCTTTTCCCACTCTACTCAGTACTTGTCAGGGGACACCTGGAATACTGTGTTCAGTTTTGGTCCCTGCTGTACAAAAAAGATGTGGACAGGCTGAAGAGGCCACAAAGATGATCCAAATACTGGGAAGCTGTATGAAGAAAGGCTGAGAGAACTCGGGTTGTTCAGCCTAGAGAAAAGAAGGCTAAGGGGAAACCTTATCACCAGGTTCAGTATTTAAAGGATGGCTACAAAGAAGTTGGAAACTTTTTTTGTAAGGAGTCACATGGAAAAGATGAGAGGCAATGGGCACAAAGTTACTCCTGGAGAGATTCTGGTTCGACACAAGAAGAAAATGCTTCACAATGAAAACAATCAGCCATTGGATTAATCTCCCCAGGGAAGTGGTAGATTCCCTGGAGTTAGATATTCTTAAGATTCAGCTGGACAGGGCTCTGGGACATCCAGTCTAGGTCATGCTTTGCCTAGAAAGGCTGGTCCAGATGATCTCTGAGGTCCCTTCAAACCTATTGGTATTCTATACATATCCTATGAATTGTTCATTTCAATAGCAAAGCAGCACACTGTAGCAGCGGATTCTCTGCTAACAGAAGGTTCCCTGCAACCCAAGTAATGTAGACAACAGATAAGCTAAAGTGTGCATTGCCTTTAAGTAAGGATTTAACAAGACAAGTAAAAGCAGGAATTCCAGGTGCAGGGCATGCTGTGGAGCAGCATAGAGCACAGACATGCAGTCACATCAGGGAAGGGGGTATTTTCTGGGTATGTCTCATGTCACCAGTTTACCAAATGGAAAAGAAGAAATAAGGTATCAAGCCCCAAGTCTGCCATCAGGAAACCAAACACGGACCTTTTCAGGCACATTCTGCAGTAGAGTCATGCCAAAAGAAGAGAAGGCTTGGCCAGGACAGAATTGTGCTTCCTGAACCATCCAGACCTCACTTACAAGTGGTGGTGAAAGGGCCTCATCATGGTCTGGATCTCCTACAGCTGTTTTGCAAAGCAGAAAATAGGCAGCATCATTATGCTATCACCTCTCTGTAGAAACATGTCTAAACATAAGCATGGATTTATATCCCAGTTAATTTCAACTTCTATCCTGCCAGAGTGGCCCCAAACCCAACACTTGCTAATCAAACCATGATTTTCTGAATCATCCACACTATTTCAGATGATATGTTGAGAATTTGAAGAGGTGCTTTCACAATAAAAAGTCCTTTTTTCAATCCATAGTGTACAATGCAACAAATTCCATGCATTGCACAGGTCTGAGCCTCTGGCTGAGCTTGAAGACCCACTGGGAAGACCTGGATACCACAACCTATTCCAGGCTCTCCAACTTCCATCTAAGAATGTCTGCGGTACACCTCCCTGCCTCAAAAGGAAAGCTGCAATCACACTTTTTGAGTTGTATGGTGCATATCCACTGTTCCATATGCCAAGTCCATTCAGCTTCCCAGTTGTATGTGGGTTGATGAGCCAGATGCACAGGGTAAGCCAGGATGGATTAGATCTACTAAATATGCCACTATTGCAGATGATCCTTATGGCTCCAATAAATCCAAGTAAATTTAATGTACTGTGTAAATGCAGATCATTTTCAGATATCAAACACTTGCACATATCTGATGGCTATTCTTCTGGAATTCCCAGCCATCCAACAGCTGGCAAGAGTGACTGTTCCATGTAGCCATGATCTCAGCCAGGTTGTTGGTCATACCAAAATCTTAGCCAAATTCTTCATTTTCCTTTCAGGTAATATCTCTGGACTTAAAAATTAAAAGGATCTACTAAGTCAAATGTGGGTATAGGGTGGCCTATACCCACATCAAAAACATCATTTTTCATTCAAAACACTGTCTGTCATTTTGAGCATCAATAATTATGTTTTGCCTCAAGCAAAGCCTGCTAATGATGTTTGCACAACAGGAAAAGAAGGGTTTACCATATTGCTATTAGCTGGCAACTGCTGTGTTGAGGAAGAAAACCTTATTCAACTTTCCCTATTGCTGAGATTTTGCTTTGCATTAAGCACAAAATGTCACAGCTTCCAAATGTAACATGACAACCTCAAGCGTTTTACTGTAAAGACAAAGATGGCCTTTGGAAACAATTATAGAACAACAAAAAAAAGGAAGAGAAGCAAATACAAGGGACAAAATATTCTTATGCTTAATAGAAAGATCCTGTATTTCATATCAGAAGTAAGAACCTTCTGTTTCTACTGAAACCAATGCCACCACTGTTACTACCATCAGTGGAATCAGAGTTCTTTGTTTTAAAATGCCAGTAGGCATTCAGCTGGGTTGCTGAGGACTGCAGTGCACTTCCCTTCTATGAATACAGCCACAGCTCATCTCTGATATGAATCCAAGTTTCCTGATACCCTTCCATAGTAATTGGTCACCCAAAGAGCTGGTATTCATTGCACTGATACCAATTAAAGCCCAGTGATTTCCTAAGTAGAAAAAAAACCTCCCAATTCTTTGGATAAAACTCTAAAAATAAGACATGCTTCTCATCACAGCTTTGACCTTTTTCATTACAGCTTTTATATTGCCTCCCATCAAGATTACAGTTTGACTGGAGGAATTACTTTTCCACCATGCTATCCAGCTTTCTAAGATAATTCAAGCTTTTAACATCATTGTTAAGAGCATCAAAAAACCACCACAGGTTCATCCCATCGCTCACTTTGTGGATAATATCTTCCTGCACTTCACCAAACAAAAGACACTCTCTATTTTCTGTGAACTTAAGATGAAGGAAACACACAAGAACTCACAATAACCTTTTGAAAATGCCACATGGGCTATGTTCACTTTTCTGTTTGACAGGACATTGACTAAACTATTTTACATAGATCTGGTCTGGCCTCACTGATACTTGATAAGCTGGACTGGAACAGGACTATCACACTTCCATGCACACTGGATCTGTAAAGCCACAGCCAGGTCCCTGCCAATCTGACCCTAAAGCTGCCTTAAACTGAAGCCCATTCATCACCCACACTGTAAGGTCTCAAATACTTGAATGACCCAAGAGCTTTCCAGCTTTTGAGATCAGTCAGCTCTCTCTTCCCTCCCAGTCCTGACATGGTTCCAACTTGCTCAGAACCTGCTCACACTCCAGAGCCTGAGTTTGTGGAACTCAACAGCAGCGTCTCAGATCTCTCTTTTCCTAGATTCCAGCTCTTCCACCCACACCCATGTTCTACTGACAGGAGAGACAAAACTGATCCCGGTTTACATGTGGGAGATGCCAGGCTGCATACTGTGATAAAGGTGGGCTAACAACAGATTTTGCAGTTCACAGTGGTAGGAGACAGCTCTCCAGGATCTTTCTAAATGTTCCACAGATACAGTTCTGTAACAGACACCATTCACATGTATCAACTAACCTTCTCTTCCTTCAACAAGCTCTGGTAGGAACTTGCTTCCTTTAGGCTCCCTTGCACTATTTGCCTCTGTGAAAGCATTATTTTCCTATATGTCTCATCTGCCTCCCCCGCCCCTTCCTTCTAAACAGAAAGGCATAAGGAACGGAAAACAAACCCCAGATGTGCAGAACTTAGGTTTCTGTGAAAAGATACTTTCCTAGAAAATGTTTCCTGCTGTTTCTCCATCATGTCTGTCACCATCGACTTGGTTCACTGCAAGGGTGTCAGGAATGGCACTAATAAGATTATGCTCCAATTCACAGGACCACACTCATAAAACATTTGTGATGCTAATCACTTTCTTCGGAGAAAGAACACCATTTACCAGCTGAGGGGGGGCTGGGAGGTTGAGGTTTTCTTCTTAAAAAGCAAGATCAAAATATTACAGCTGTAAAATCCATGATCTACTGCAAGTTTCTATTTAAGAACCATCTCAAGATGCAATTGTATCCTAGATGTAAATCCTAGATGCAATCCTAGATTTACCCTTCTAGATCAAAACACTCAAAGGAACATTACTCAAAGACTGACCAAGAATTACTGTTCAGCTTTTCCAGACTGTGTGTCCAGCACACAGGAATAAGAACACTTTGGGGGGTATTTGTTAACTTAGATGGCATAAAAGTTATTGAATTATCAGCCATTCCCAGATTCGTGAAGTATCTCCCAATGCATGAAGCTGGATGAATGCAGCAACTCCTTTTTCTTAAATCATGAATTGGAAGAAATACTCCAAAACATTTGTCTTCTTCATTTTGACAGTCTTTAGGAATGCTAAACATGATCCATACATCTGTAGTCTTGATAAGAGGAAACAAACCTCACTCCTCCCCCCCAGAAAAAGAAAACAACAAAGAAAGAGGAAGACAGGGTAAATAGAATAGCCAAACTAGAATAACCATTACTGCTCACAGTAGTCAGCATGAGCGATACTATATATAAATCCCTTGATATTCTTCAAGGCAGCGTAACCTGATTTTGTTCAAAGATGGGAAAATAAAGAGAATAATAGTTGTTGCAAAACTGTAAACACTGGTACATTTGATAACTCATTAGCAAAGTCACCTGTGAATCCATAGTCTATGGCTATTGAGTGAGCTTCTGAGGGACACTTTGTAGCTAAATTGAAAGTAAGTTTGTATGTCTTTATTCTTTTTATTTTACAGTCTTAAAAATAGATCAGCTATCAGGCTTAGATGAAAATACTTTATGAGGAGAGAAACCATGGGCAGAAGTACATGTTTAGGATTTGTAGAGCAGATGACAGAATCATGTAATCATTGACCCAAATCCATTTCCAGAGGTTTTTACACTAGCACTCGTCAGGCTTATATTCAAGTGCCATGACTCTGCATAGACATCACCCAGAGACCAACACTGACCAGCCAGAAAACCAGCTGGAACGGTTCACTGTCACAGTGAGAAGTAATGGTACAGCTGCAAAGGAGTTCCTATGGCTAAAACCATAATAGGACCATAGCTGAGTAAGCAAGAGGGCTACTGCAAAAGGTTGATATTTGAAAGCAGCATTTCCATAACGACAATACTGAAAGCTTTTGTAAACCACATGCCCTGCTGCTTGGATTGCAGTGTGTGCTCTACTAAGGTATCCATGGAAACTTGAGAAAGAGATGTTAAATTTGCTGGATCTGTTTGGCACCAGGGAATGGGGCTAGTTGCCAGTCAGCCTACTATAACCACAGGTATTTTGATCTTTAAGCATGGAGAAAGCATGAAGAGTCCTCAGACGATGAAATCCAAGGCCAAATCACCACTGTAATGCATTTCCCAAACAGTGATGTACTAAAGGAACAGTGATTTTTATGCTGTTATTATCTGCTAACATAGAAAAATAGCCCAATCAGTGTAACGAGGAATAAGACACACAAACACTCACTCTTCAGACCTCAAAAAGAAAGAGTGACTACAGGCACAGAGCCTCACGAGGAAAGGCTGTGTGGGATGGGTGGGCACTGAGTGAACAGGACTGTAAAACCCTTTCAGAGAAACTGCTTCAACCCTGGAAAGTGGAACTGAGCAGCACTAAAATGAGAGATGCATTCAGAAATGGACTAATCAAAGCAGTGCTCTCAGATTAGTCCCTGTTTGAGAAGGAAATAGCTCAAGGAGAATAATTTCTTTCTGCCTCTTTCCCCAAGGAAACTAAGTGGAGGTTGGATAGGTTCCTCCAATAGAGGCAGTTTTTCTTCAGGGAATAAGTGAATGAAGTCCTTCAAATGACAAGAAATTTCTGTTACAGGACTCCATTCACATACATGCATCTTTTGACTCCGACTGGTAACAATTACTAGAAATCTCCCTCAATACACCTCAGAAACTGGATCTGCAGAGCACAGTGAGCAAATAGATTCAGGCACTGAGGAACTACTGACAGAAGAAGCAGCTCAAAGACAAACCCTCTCCAGATCTCCTGTTCCAGTAAATGAAGATGCCTTTAGAACTGATCTGTGTGCCCACAAGCTCTGCAAATCAATCACAACAGAGCTACTGATCTGGGCCAGTGAGCACCAATTGACTCTCACACACAGCCACAACACAGCAGCGTGCTGAGGATGAAGCACCATGAAGCTGCCCTCTGATGTCCTTGACACACCCTGATGCAGTCCTGAGTAAGGACATTGAATCAAGACCTTCAGAAAGAACAAAGGCTTTCTCTCCTGAACACTGGCCTCCACATCCTGAGTACTGGAGTTTATTTATTTGCTTACTTTATTAGAACTGGCTGCATCTTCCTTTTCATTTATATGAAAACCTTTCCCAAATCCCTCCGAGACAGACTTCGAAGGAATTTCCTGTGTTAATACCGATTACTTACACAGCTCACCATACTAGTTTTCAAACGCTGCAAAGTCACTGCTTTATTAGGAGTTATAGCAAAATGTAAAACTTGCATTTATTTTAAATGTATGTCACTATGTTTCTTAACGGCACAACACATGGGCCATAGCTAATATCTTTTCAGTAATGAGAGCTATGGAATGTTCAAAAATGTGCCTGGTCAATGAGAAGAAAGAGGCAGTTTCAATTTAATGACCTAGGAGCCATTGGGTCACTTGTCACAGTGAAGAAGACGAAGTCCACAGGTATGTCACAGGCATCTCAGATGGCTGAAGTTCACACTCGGCAGCAGCATTCTCTCAGTACGACCTCAACATCTGTGACCTTACACCACCAAGCAGCTGCACACTCTCCAGTAAAACATCTGTGAAGCGAGTGTACCATTTGCAATCACGACCAATGGACTTCAGAGCTCGATCCTGAAACAGATTCCAAGTCCTCCTGATACCTCTCTTTCACCACTGCACAAACAGTGCCTGTGCAATACTGATGCAGGCTGGAGCTTCCCCATTTCTGTTTTCAACTAGCAAGGCTGACAAGAGCTGTACAGAAGCTGAACAAGTAAGCAACTGAAGTCATTTACGGATAGACACATTTCACTAAGCTGCATATGGAAAACATCAACATTTACTTCACTTAAAAAATAGAAAAGGAATAGGTCCAAGCCCCCTCAAAAATGTCATGTTGTGTCATACTTAATTAAGGTCATGACTTGGAAGTACCATCATTTGAATTGCACTGGTTTTTAGTCCTTTCACATTTTCCCTTATGTTCTACTAGTGCAGCTTTGTTAACTACCTCAAAAAAGCCAATTTGCTCCTTCACAATCCCTACAGACTAAAACAGCCACGGAGAGAAGTTTCTAAAACTGTAAATGATGTGCTCTTTGAAGGGCAATACTTGTGAAATCCCATCTGACACACCATCAAAAGGCAGAACCAATTCAGGTACAGAAAACAGAGGTGATGGGATCCTTTGGATGTTATTGCTTAGAACTAAAAAGTATGTTTTCAAGACTTGTTTTTTAGAAAGGGGTGGTTGTTTGGTGCCATGAGGGGGGCCTACATGGATGCCAGAGAAGGATTCTTCATCAGGGACTGTAGCCACAGGACAAGGAGTGATGGGCCCAAACTTAAAGAGGGGAAGTTCAGGTTGGATCTAAGGAGGGAGTTTTTTTGCTGTGAGGGTGGTGAGGCACTGGAACAGTTTGCCCAAAGAAGTAGTAAATGTTCCATCCCTGGCAGTGTTCAAGACCAAGTTGGACAGAGCCTTGGGCAACATGGTCTAGGGTGAGTTGTCCCTGCCCATGGCACAGGGGTTGGAACTGGATGATCTTAAGGTCCTTTCCAACCCTAACTATTCTATGATTCTATGATAGATACAACTGGTGAAATCGTAGAGAGCAGCAAAAAGGGAACTAATCATCCAGAATAGAAGAATAAGGACTTGGAAATTTGAAAGTATTTGATCAAAACTGCAGCTTTAAAAGAAAAAAAAAATTAAATCCAGGACTTAATAGCAGCAGGTATGATGTCCAGATGGGGCCTTAAAAATTCCAGTATTCCCATGAAACTGGGCGAAGTTGGCCATAGCAGGTCATGTCAGCTCAACAGCAAAGAAAAAAAAGCAGAGAAGAGCACAAGATGAGACACCAGTCAACTCGCATAGCACCAGTGACACAGTCAGAAAGCAAAACTTGTCCTCAGTCTTGACATTTCCATGCAGGGAAAAGGTTTTTTGTAGCTGAGGCAGCATTCTGGTCTCCCTGCAATAACCTGGCCTCCAAAGGCTGCTCTAACTTAAGCTGACATCTGAGGCTGCAGCAGCCTCTTCCAGTTCCCGGTGAGAGTTATGTCTTAGCTAAGTCCTGGTGACTTGCTCTAGACTAGGATAAAGCCCTCTTGCACCATACACGCATGAGCTTAATTAGCCCCTGGATGGAACAGACCTCTGGAGACCTCACTGCAGCAATAGGGAAACCTTGCAGGTACAGAGCAGGGCAGCTCTGTTGAACACCAGCTGCTGTCCCAGTGGCACTGAACTAAATATTCACACTGCAAGCTTACAGGGTGACAGAACCACAGAGCAAAACTTGTCAGCTGAATCAGCATCACCTAATTATGAGCCAATGGCTTTAAAATCACCAAAAGTCAGTACAACTAGAAGCTTTACATGCTACAGCTCCTGGGTCCGAACAGTGTCATCCCGGCTCATACTACCCAAGCTGCAGATACCGCATTGCTGTGCTAACCACAGCTATAAAAGTGATTGGCAGACACTGCATACAACGCTTGGCTATTTTACATATAGACATTTCCTCAGCACATTGTACTATGCAGCAATAAGTGACTGCAGCTTCAATACTGTCAATACAGCAACACTCACTAAATCACATTTTATCCCCCAAGCCTTTTTTTTCCTCTGACAGCTCCAGCATTCCAGAGTGTGGAAAGAACATAAAGATTACTGGCATAACAAATCATTGCTTTAGTACACAGTCTTCTATCTCCTAATAAAACCCTTCCTGCATAGATTTCCCTATGTCATAAGTTACTTCATTTCATTATTGCATCCTTGCCACTTTGCAGAAAACAAAACACATGATGCCCTGTCATCTAAAAGACAAATGGATCTGTCAGTCTGCTCTTCCCTTTGTCAGCTGCATGATCGTACATTGTTACAGGTTCCTCCAAACCAAACAGACATTAGAGACTTTATTTAGGAAGCACTGAGAGGGTATTTATATTAGGAGGGGTAGGCAGGGAATCCAGTCATCTTGGAGATTCAGCTAGTTTCTAAGTATCATTTTCTGGGGGGTTTTAAATAGCTACTTTTATTCCACTTGCACTGCAACGAAGGTATCTTCTTCAAAATGTTCCCAATTCCCACTATGATCTGTGTAAAGTCAACCTTTCAAGTTTCTCCATACATTACTGCCAGGACCTCAGGCTCTGTATTAAGGTTTCCTTACATCTTTGCAGCATACAGTGCGTTAGAAGGGATGCAGAGATCGAATGAAATCAGGCCGAGCCTGCATTTCCCTTAGGGTTATTCACCCGTATCATTTGTATCCTAGGAACCCTCTTCCCTCCCCCAGCTCCCTTCCCACACAAGGAGAGACCACCCCTGTCCTGCAAAGGCTGTGTCATTTTTATCAGACGCAGTGTAACCACAAACGGACCAAACCCACACAATCCTTGTTTCAGGCACAAGAAGATTCAGCGCGTCTCAGCCCGTAGAGCAAGTTTGCAAAGTCAGGGACCCGCAGACCCGCTAACGTGATAAAACGGAATCCCTGGAGTTTATCCCATCCCTACACCTCCTTAGGAGCTCTCCGGTCCCCGGGGCCGCGCCAGGATGGTAAGACTCTCATCGCAGACACCACTGTCTCTCCCACCGAGCTGCCAGCTCTTTCTTTCTCAGTGCATCAATCAGGCTACTCGCTGGAAAAGGCGCCTGCCTTTATTTCCAGCCCTCCCCCTTCTCTCCCGGGCCCCTGCTGGGAAAGGAAGACCCGGACCGGCGGGGAGGAGGGGGCCGGGAAGGATGCTGCGCCCACCGGCACCCTGCCCAGCGGTGCCTCCGCATTGTTTTGCACCTATGTCCCCTCCTGCTCTGCTGCACCGGCTCCCCAGGGACCACGGCAGCTCCGCATCGAAACCCCTCCCCGGGACTGGAGCGCTGCCTGCCCCTGGTGCGGCCACAGCCGCCGGGACATTGTCTGCCGCCTCCCCGCCCTCCCCTCCTCCGGACGGGGCTCCGGCTCCAGATCATTTCCCCCGATAAGCCGGGGCCGGGCTGTGCTGTGCTGTGCTGTGCCGTGCCGCGCCCGCCGGCGGCAGCGCTCCCGCATTGCGGCGGGGACCCGGCCCCGCTCCCCCTTACCTGCAGCCCCGCTCTCCGCTTCCGACATGGCCCGTCCGCCCGCCGCCGCACCGCGGCTCCCTCCCCGCCTGGCGCTCACTGCACACGCCGAGCCATGGGCCGGCAGCCGAGCGGAGCTGCGTTACGCTGCCCACCCAAGGGGAGGCTCCTCTCCTTCCTCCCGTTCCGTCCCCTCCCCTCCCCGCCCCAGCCGCGCCTTCCTGCGGTCGGTGCTGAGAGCCAAGGGGAAGCCGCCGCGGCCCCTCCCCGCAGCCGCACAAGCGACCTGGGGCTGCGGCTGCTGCTGGGGGCGGAGGGGGGAAAGCTCCGAGGGGCGGCACAGCCCAGCCCAGCCCAGCTCCTGATGCGGGTTTCACGGCTGTTGAAGCGGAAAACCCCTCACGGTGACAGCTATGAAGGAGCACCCCCTCCGCGACCGGGTGGTACCCTGGGTAGAGGGTCTTCTGATGGAGATAAAGGGTGCTGTCTGCAAAGGTTATGGTGGCTGTTTGCTGTCAGAGGTGTTGCAGGTCCAGCTAACCTGAGCAGTCAGAAATCATTAACAGGTCCACCGAAATCATGAATTCCTGGGTAACTTTCACAGCATAAGATTCTTTTCCTTTGCCTTTGGAGTTAACTCTCCTGCGTGGTTCTGCAGTGCCACCAGGACCAGAACCTCTTGCTTCCAGTGATTTTTAGATGATTAACTTGCCTCCAGGACCTGGGAGAAAGACACCCTTACTGCCACTTGATCCATGATTAGTTTTCTAAACTAAGCAAGAAGCCATTACAAACCCGAGCAAAAATTAAGGCTGGTATACTCCCATGAGCATACAGCCAGGGAAAACATTCTCCTGTTTTCCTCCCATGCTTCATGGTCTAATTTTCCTCTACTTTCCAGGCTCAGCCCCAGTTTGAAAGCACTGCCAGCAGTTCAGGTGGAATGAATGAGGGCACTAACTGCAGGCACAGTCTCAGGTCCTTCCTAACTCCAAGGCTCAGGAGGTCACTTGACATTCTCCACAACGTAAAATCCATACCGAGTTTCACCTGCATCCTCTCACCGAGGCTCACACAAGGCACGATCCCAGTAAAACCTCTGAGGATGAGAGGATTTTGAAGCAAAACCCTGGACACTGCAGGCGCTTACTCAGCATCTCCATCTAGCTGCTCCTTGATTTACTCCTCTGTTAGCATTAGCTCTGCTCCGTGTGAATTCAGCTCTGGGGGCCACAATACAAGAGGGACATGGATCTGCTTGGGCAAGTCCAGAGGCCACAAAAACGATCAGAGGACTGGAGCAGCTCTGCTCTAGAGCCAGGATGAGAGAACTGGGCTGGGTCAGACTGGACAAGAGAAGGCTCCTGAAGGGGAGACCTGAGAGCAGCTCCAGTGCCTAAAGGGGCTGCAGGAAACCTGGAGAGGGGCTTGGGACAAGGGCCTGTAGGGACAGGCCAAGGGGAATGGCTTGAACCTGCCAGAACAGGGGAGACTGAGCTGAGCTCTTAGGCAGAAGCTCTTCCCTGTGAGGGTGCTGAGGCGCTGGCACAGGGTGCCCAGAGAAGCTGTGGCTGCCCCATCCCTGGCAGTGTTCATGGCCAGGTTGGACACAGGGGCTTGGAGCAAGCTGCTCCAGTGGAAGGGGTCCCTGCCTGTGGCAGGGGTTGGAGCTGGATGAGCTTTAGGGTTCTTTCCAACACAAACCAGGCTGGGATTCTATGATTTATTGCCTCTGAAGACAGAAGGTGTGGCACAAAAGTTAAAATTAAAGAAGTAAACAGCTTCACATCTACACACCCAACTCATCTCAAAGGCCTTCTCCAGTCCTTCATACACACCAAAGATGACCTCTTCCTAAAATCCACTATCTGGTCACTGGGAAGAGCTGAACTCAGTTCTCCATCTCCCCAGTCCAGCTGCACAAAGGGGTGTTCTGAACTCTTGAGAGAGAAGGAGCATGCAGGGATGGTTGGAACAGCAGCTCACACTGCCATTCACACTGGCTGTAAGATTATATCCTTGCAGACACTCCATTATCCATCCATGGGTCCTGAAGGAGCTGGCGAGTGAAGTTGCTAAGCCACTGTCCATCATATTT